>OZ030390.1:65592405-65644905 GCA_964023965.1 Melinopterus prodromus
TGCACGTTAATACACTTAAACTAAAACGTACACTAACAAAACATTTTAAAAAACTTGTTGACAAAATAGCATCTGACGTTTCGACGCACCTCGCGTCTTGGTCACAGATAAACTTCTATATATATATATATAAAAACGTATGTGATTGCTGTGTATATCTGTGACCAAGACGCGAACTGCGTCGAAACGTCAGATTTATTCAAGTTGTTTTTAATGTGTAATTAGTGTACCTAAGTTTAGTTTTAAGTGTACCTACGTGTAAAAACTGTGTATATGGCCTCTAACCCCAATAAAAATTCAAATAAAAAATAAAAAATCAATTTTATACTTTGATACTTTGACAAGGCTAATTATATTTGATTTAACTTTATAAAGAAGATAAATTATTGAATACTATATATATATATATATTTATATATATATATATATATATATATATATATATATATATATATATATATATATATATATATATATATGTAAAAAGTTTTCGGTCATCTCGTGTAGAAAATATACTTTATTTGCAACGTTTCGACAGACTCACATCTGCCATTATCTAGCGTTTAAAACTAACTTAAACTTTTTACATATACATAACGATCGTGAAAATCTAAAGTTAAATATATATATATATATATACTTATAGTGGGAAATTAGTCAAATATTTTTTTGTTTTTAATTTTTATGCGTTAACCAATATTTCGGACAATTTTGGTCCTTCATAGTTCGGAAAAAGTTATATAAATATACAAAAGGAAAGGTGTCATAAGACAAGTTTACTCGTTTTATACCTATATGTGTATATACCTATAATCTCACAAAGAAACTTTTTCGACTTTAAAACGGAGTAGGTGCGACTACAAATTAAGATTTCGGTAAATGACAACGTGCTGTCGACAAACAAACATCTTTCACGGAGGTTACGTGCTGTCAACAGTCGACGAGTTCGATTAACTACTGATATGCATGCTCAAAGTTGAAACTGAGGCTTGTACCCCGTTTACACGCTCAAGCCAAAGCACCAACCACAAGCCGATTTTCTGTCACGACAGATTTTACACAAGCCAAGATTTTTGGCTTGCACAAACTTCATGCCAGCGTTTACACGCAACGATTTAACTGTGCAAATCGATTTGTACAAGCCAATTTGCGCAAATGGCATGAGCGTGTAAACGGACCTTTATATGACGTTATTACTTACCAAGGTTGGTAGAGCCGTATTTTACAGAGGTTGCGCTGATGCCTATATTGCCCATGTATCTTAGCGACCCCCGCAAATGCCTACAATCTCATGAAAAAGTGACGTCAGTGGTGTCAGGACCGATAAAGCGTCTAGTAGACTAGGAGTTTTGCGTGTTACGAGATAGCAGTTTTCGACGTCACTGGTGGACCTCGTCCCCGCCCCGCAAATGGCTGTCGGCATAACCTCTGTAAAATGCGGCTTTACCGGCCTTGATTACTTACCTGATTAGACCGTACTCGCAGCACTAGCACTTTGACTATCACAGGACATAATTGCCGTAGTTGATGTAACTGATGGGCGACTGTGCTCTACCATCTACACTAAGGAAATCGACGAAGTCTTCTGATTTGAATTTCAAGTCGCAACTCGTAACCACACTCGTTTACCACCACCACCCTTAAGGTCCGTTTACACGCTCATGCCATTTGCGCAAATTGGCTTGTACAAATCGATTTGCACAGTTAAATCGTTGCGTGTAAACGCTGGCATGAAGTTTGTGCAAGCCAAAAATGTTGGCATGTACAAAATCTGTCGCGACAGAAAATCGGCTTGTGGTTGGTGCTTTGGCTAGAGCGTGTAAACGGGGTACAAGCCTCAGTTCCAACTTTGAGCATGCACATCAGTAGTTAATCGAACTCGTCGACTGTTGACAGCACGTAACCTACATGAATTGTGTTTGTTTGTTGACAGCGCGTTGTTATTTACCAAAATCTTAATTTGTAGTCGTACCTACTCCGTTTAAAAGTCGAAAAAGTTTCTTTGTGAGTTTATAGGTATATACACATATGTATATAAAACGAGTAAACTTGTCTTATGACACCTTTCCTGTTTGGTATATTTATATATTTTTTTCCGAACTATGAAGAAGGACCAAAATTGCCCGAAATATTGGTTAAGGAATAAAAAATAAAAAAATATTTGACTAATTTTGCACTATAAGTTTTCTCGTTCAATAACACAGTTAATCTTCAAACTATATAGTTATAATCTTTTCCATGTTTATGAACGCAACGCTAAATCGTACTCGTATAATAGTTTAATAGAAAAAATTCAACTCTTCGAACCAGAGTCAAAGAGGGAAAGTATAGTGAAAAACAGATGAATTCTTTGGGCACCCCCTACCGAAGGAACTTAAAAGTTAATCAAAGTATAGAAGATGGTGATATACAGGCGGGATGTAAATTTTAAATAAATTAAAAATTACAGCCACAACCTGGATTTGAACCAGGGACCTTTGGGTCGCTAGCACAATGCTCTATCCAACTGAGCTATTGAGGCGGGCTATGACAAATGTTAGGGAAAATCGGCATATCTCAGTTGAATAGAGCGTTGTACTAGCGACATAAAGGTCCCTGGTTCAAATTCAGGTTGTGGCTGTAATTTTTAATTTATTTAAAATTTACATCCCGCCTGTATATCACTATCTTCTATACTTTGATTAATTTCAGCATTACGGTAAGTCCGCATCATACGGTATGTCCGTATATTCATATCTATTAAAATAAAGTGTTAGCATCAGAAAAATCGGGTGCCGGAGAAGAAGATATGTATGTTCTAAACTTATGGTACTTTGGTCGATGCGTAAGTAGTTGCAAAAATCATCGGGTTGATTACGTAATTCAGCAATTAAATTGACATGACCTTTTTAGTAACCAACGTTTAGACCATTTCCTTTTGTCTACTTTCGATTTCCGAATTTTCATATTATAGGTACAAATGGCAGCAGTTGCAAGAACTAGTTCTTGGTTCTCCAGTTTTGATATATTGTAGTAAAAACACAGTAAATACCGCGTTTCGTTGTGTTTCAATATATATATACATCCTGCTATACATGTGGCGTCCTTTCAAAAAACATGCTTATGGCGTCTACCAGAAGGAGTCGTGTATACAATATTTTCGTTCAAATATACTGTTTCCTATGACGTTCAGTGGTAGGTGACCACATTTGTTTCTTGATTTTCAATCACATACTTTTCAAATCGCCGATTATCTGGACTCCGTCCGTGTATAGGTTCACTTCATTGCGCCGCGTATATGGCGTCCACAGTGTATGTTACCTTCAAGCCGCAATGTATGCAAAAGCCGACAGTGTTGCCGCAGAAACAGTATGTCTAAACGGTTTTAATGAGCCTGGTACAAGGTCAAACGATTCATGACCTGCGACGCGCTTGTCTCCCCTCGACTTCGAGTAGAAATTAGTCGTGAATTCGTTCTCGTTGAAAACCAATAAGTTACTTGTAACACATTGCTTTTTGGTAAAAAATATATAAACATATTTTGTAATATGTAGATTACGAACACAGGGAGTGTTACCTAATGATCTTTTTAAACGTTATTTTGATAACTAATTATTATTGTTGAAATAAAATAAGATCTCTTGTTCTTTGCACAGTTTTTAATTTTATCGAGACATGTTTCGATGCCTAGGCATTATTCCAATCCCGGGATCCCGGTATCCCGTTAAATATTGAACTTGTTCGGGATCCCGGGATTATAAATCAAAATACTGGGATCACAAAAAAGTTCAATCTAAATTATTTTCTTATTTTTTTATTGGTGAAATGTGGGCACTGAATGAAACTTCAATCTATAACAGCACCCTTTCTGATTAGATTAATTATCAAGCATAAGTTGTTCATTTACACCAACATGTTGCTATGATTAGAGGAACAGATATTGCAAGAAGTAGATATACTTGAATATGGAGGCAAAAATAAACCTGTTCAGCTTGGTTAAGTCCGTTTAGTTACCTAGGCTGTATGTAAAACAGAAACAAAAACATATACATAAAAAACAAATAAAATTAGTGGCTAATTACTTTCCTGTATTCAATGATGTACTACAGAATATAAAATTAGTAAATACCAATAGGTATAAAAAACAGCGAACAAAAAATCAAAATAAGTATAAAATAAAGATACCAATGAATATATTTAACTGTAAAGTAAGTTCCAAATTGTACCAAAAATAATTTGCTATTAATCGTTGTTATTAATCTTTCGATGGTTCACTCCAATCGAACGAACGATGTCATTTCTTGTTCCGATTTGCAAGTTTCTTCCAGTTTAAGGATTTTACTTTAAACTAAAAGAACAAAATATTTAGGTACGTTTCTCTGTCATGGTTCAAAACACCTCGAGTTTGTGATGAGCTGTCATAGCGGTAATATTGTCATTTTTAAAGTTTTTCATTGCACAATTATCGAATTTTTCGCTTTTTTAGTAACAAGTTTTGTCAAAAAGTGCACTTAGATAAAATGTATTTTTAAAATGTGGGTTGGGCTTTTGAACTATATTTAACAAAACCGAAAGACATACAAGTAATATTCATTTTATTCATGACAAGAAATTGGATATTTAATATTTTAAGAAGTAGTAAGAAGTTGCACTAAATATTTCATCAAGTTTTAACAATAAATTGCACTTTACTTGAAGACGCGTTAACGGGTATAAAAGTCATTATACGTATTCTTTTTGTAAGCAATGATTGTTTTATTTGAAATGCAAGCAGTTTGTCTATTTGCATAATAAGTAGCCATGACGTATGAATTCTAAAGTTTTCCAATTTTGTCTTAAAGAAGATAACAAAAAATCACCAAAATGTTTATTGTCGTTAATATGAAAATTTAAATTAAATTTGACTGTTACTGTTACTTATTTCTTTTGCCGTGACAATTCCTTAAACATTTTACGGAAAACGTAAAATTTTTGAGCTAATTTAAGATGGAAGAGCAAGTTATTATCTATTAGAGTTTAAATTTTGTTTATTATTGATGTCAATACGCACACTTTGACACCTTTTAAACAGACAGTTTTGGTTTTCTACTTGTAAGGTAAAATTTGAAAACGTTGATCATGTTTCGGGGTAAAAGATATTGTCCAATCAAGTATATTTTAGGTGTAGTGTATTTACTGACTGGATTTGGTAACTTTTGGCATTCCAGGCGTTTTGATCCGGCAAGTTTTGTTTCCGTGAATCTTGGGATCCCCGGATTACAGACCCTTTAATCCCGAAATCCCGGGATCATTATATTTTTCCGGGATTGGGAGCCCTACTACTCTACGAGACATCATCTTCAGTCGGTAATCTACAAAATTTCGTATCCTAAGATAAATATTTCATCATTTGTTACTTTATGTTATAAGCTTTCACATACAAAATAGTAATTATTATTGCTGTTATTTTTTATATGTAAAACTACTGTCCTGATTATCTCACAGGTTTTTTTCAATAGGGGGTTAAAGAAGAGCTTTTGCGATATTCTAAAAACCGATAGATTTCGGAAACCGTTATCATTAAAATTATTAAACCGAAAAACAATACTTTTTGGATTGTCTGGGCTCCAGTGTCAATTAGCTGACCATGTTATTCATTCAATTATTTTGTCAGTAAATGTAGACTGCCTAAGGTATTAAAATTACAAAAGGCATCAACATGATAGCAATACAATAAAAGCGGACCAAACATACCAAATAACAGTCGCAACTTTTACTATCAGTCGAAAAGTATTCAACCCTGGTTTTGAAGGGTCATAAGTCGTAACCCTAAAGCAACTAACAAACAAATTTGGAATAAAGTTTGTTATTCTTCCAAATAATTTCTACATAAAATAACTTTCAAAATAATTTGCCTGCGGGCTACAAGAGCACGAGACAACTGAAAAAATTTACCCGATTTTATCAAATTGAAAGAAACGCTCGTCATTTCGACTTTTTTCCCAGCTGGCAAAAAAAATTCAAACTTTGCCCCTAATGTTACCTTAACAACCAGTCTATAGATTGGATTTTGTGCATTAGTAAATTTCTATAAAGGCAGCAAACAATGTTATTAAAAAAACAAATATCTTAGTAACGATAAGGACGAAAAGAATCGTCTTATTTAACTTAATACGTATATTGGAATAGCATCACAATTGAGTTGTTAGTTAAGGCGACCATTAGCGAGTGAAAAAGGTAATTATATTACATTAATAGTTATTGTTTTATATGAATGTACATATCTTTATGAAAACATAACAATTTTTAAATGAAAAAATATTCCAAATTGCCACCCGAGGCAGCTCATAATATTATCATATGTATACAAGTAGGTATATAAATCTTCAGGTAATTATTTATATACGTACGTAAGTACACTTCAATTGCTGTCCTAACAGTTGAAGTAGTCAAGATTGGACATCATTTCTTTACTATTTCAGACAAAAGTTTTAACTGCACAATAGACAAGTAGAAAGATGTGTAATAAATTGTGATTTGTCAAAATACACATTAGCATCATAAGTCGTAAACAAAACTTAAAAAATGGAGGGTTTCTATGAAACGTGCTTTCGATTGTTTAATATCCATCAATAAGCAATAAAAGTTCATTTCATGGCACGAAACCTGCTACGAAATACGTGCAGATTTTGTATTTATCGCAACGGACAAGTTTGTACAATTTAATTGTAGAAAATACAATAATTAAAGTATTTTTACTATTGTTATAAAATTTAAACTGCACGGTTTTGAAATATGGTCAAACTTATTAATTTGTGTTGTGATCCTTACCGGTTTTATATAGATACTGATTAACACTTTCTTATTTAATATTTAATTAGGAAATACATACAGTTAAAATATTGTTGACGTTGGTACGTCATCGAGCAAACTGATAAAAAAATCTTGTTTACATAGAGAAAAAAAAAACAGCAACATCTATGAACATTATCGTGATCAACCAATGTTTTCATAAGAAATAATATAAAAACAATTAAAATAATACATTTTCCCAAAAGTTAATAACAATACGTCTGCTATTTTATAAATACCAAAATTTTAAAAGACCGCCATAGGAACAAAAATACAACATAGATTAAACTCCGTCTATTCAGTGGATAACCGGTTCTTAATTGTCGCAAGCGGTGATCGATTTAAAAATCGCAATAAAACGCATATAAAATACTGTGCGAACGGCTTAAAATGGTCTTCATGATATATGGAAATAAAAGGGGGGTTAACGCATGTTTTTTGTTTAGTCATTGCTGAGTTATAAGCTTTCAAACACAGGGCGCAATGCTTTTGCAACCTGTAGTAGTCATAAATTGCCAATATTTACAACAATTTAACAAAATTAAAACGGCTAAACAATTAACATTATACCAAAATGATACAAAACATGAGTGTAACATGAAATACGCAATACATGAAAGCGACAATTAAAGAAAAATAACTCGCTGATATCAGTCGCACCTATGGTAGTATTACTTAATTCGGTTGAGTTATTACAACCAACATTTAATAGAAAGCTGAAGATATTACTCAAACTTTCAGTGTCCGATCGCAAGCTCATGGCAGCGGAGATATTTTTTTCAATAATGCGTTTTTTGCTTCGCAATAATGGTGCTGTGTACTAAAAAAAATTAATTTAACATTTAAATAAAATCGAACAGTTTAATTTACCACCTAAATATACCACCTAAACGGCAACCGCACTATGTTGATACATTGCATTAAACGAACGCTGAGATCAGTCGAAAACACCGTGTACGGCCGATACTATTCTATCTCAACACCGTACAAATGAGGGTGAAACAAACAAAACCGGTTTAGACACCAGTTACCGATGATGCCAAATCAACTGGGGGTCGTATCATCGATGGCTTGGTATGAAGGTATACGCCGTCAGTATACACATTGCAGCGCCACCCGCGGCGACGGTCAAGCACGGAACTACAATATACGAATTTGCTCCACATATTCGTATTTATGGCGTCCTCCAAAAATTTGCCTATGGTTCATGTTCACGCTTACGATCACATTTAACACAGTTTGGCGATATGGCGCCCGTATACGGGCGCCATATCGAAACCGGGCGCCACATGTAATGGAATCGGTCAATTGAAGGACGCCGTATGTATAGCAGGATGTATATATATATATATATATATATATATATATATATGAACAGATTACTCTACGTGGTAACACTACCGGGGAGCCGGAAAGTGTCCGAGTAATTGTTTTAAGTTTTTAAAGTTCAACAACAGATTTCTCTCCGTAGTAACTCTACCGGGAAACCGGCAATAGTGTTCGAGAATCTGTTTTCTTTTGAGTACCCTTCGTAGGAACACTACCGGAGAGCAGCCTCACTCTCCATATGGCCAAAGGCTTAGACGGCAATAGTGTATGGGAAACTGTTTCCTTTTAAGAACCCTTCGTAGGAACACTACCGGAGAGCAGCCTCACTCTCCATATGGCCAAAGGCTTAGACGGCAATAGTGTATGGGTTGAAAAATACCATTGGAGTGCAGCCTCACACTCCGGGTCCAGTGGCTTGGGGATGGTATTAGTGAGCCAAAAACGTTAGGTTAGATACTGGTTTATTATAAAAATCTTCGGGCTTATATACAAAAGTCGTATTACAGTGGTAATAAAATCTAATAAATTTTCTTAATAAAACACATGTAAGCATACATAAAAATGTTGATAACCACTGATTCCAATTGCACGCGGCACTGATGATTTTGCTGACTCCGCGTGTCAGCGTTCTTGTTTCCAACGAAATTTTCCTTGAATGTGGCGTGACCATCCGATTCTGCTGAATTGCACATGGATATATACACGTTTTCCTAGAAATGGCATTGTGTCGCTATTTTTATAATAGGATGTGAGAATACATCTTTATTATTCGCATAAAAGAAATAAATTGTTTAATTAATTAAACATATTGCCGACTCGACAAACAAACAAAGAAACAAAAAAAAAATCGTTAAAAATGCATAGCCTAAACGAAAACAAAAGGGAGTACATAAAAGCAATATTATTCGGGTTGTCCATTTTGGTAGTGGATATCCTTGTAGAGTGGCTGGAGCGGAATTTCTTCGAGTTGTACAACTTGGTCGGTCCCTCCAGTCGTCTTAGGCTTGGTTGGTTTCCATTTCTTCCAGAGTACGTATCCAGTCCATATCAATAGAATAGTTGCTGCTATTGATAGTGTTGTAATCCCACTGGCCATGACTGAATGATGCTTGATTGTGTACCAGTGCATATTCTGCAGCTCTTGACTCAAACCATGTTCTTTCATCGTCAGTGTTGCTAATGCGTCTGATGCTTTCAAAACTGGTTCTTCTGGTGTCAACTCTTGATATGGATGGTTCAATGTCAGCTGGAATCCAGGCGAGACAGGTTTGTTGTAGCTGGCTATTACTGGCAACTGTTCTTCCCTCTTAGGAGTGAGGATGTTCTGCGCCGTCTTGATGATGCATTCCTGGGATATTTGAATGATGCCTGTCTGATTGACGTGTATGTCTTCTCTTATTCCGTTACAAGTGATGGCGATTCTAATCCGCCTATCAGTGATAAACATCCATGTATTGGGCATGTACAACTTTTTCCATATAGTTGAGAAAAATTTGTCGTGAACAACTGGGCATGTTGTATTCTCGGTTCGGCGATAAATTTCATCGATGACACAGTTGGGGATTGTTTGCAGATCCTTTACTGTTGCTGGTGTACATATATAGTTATGCTGTTCCAATTTGATGCAGTTGTTGAATTCTTCGTTGGTTAATAAGAAGTATGCTTGATTATTATAATCCACTGCTATCATCTCACTTGGAACATCCATTACCCAATAGAATCCGTTTTCAATTTTTAACGGGATGGGATCTATTTTTATTACTACAAATGATGTCATCTCAACCATAGGGAGGCTGCTGTATATTTTGATGTATTGTTTGTCGTGGATCACATTCATCCTTAAGATTGGTGATGTCAATATCTTCAGGTTTGACGGAAGCTTCTGATTTGCAGACGTTACAATTTGTTCGACGTGGGCTGGTGTAATCAGGTCGTAAATATTTCCTCGATTAAGATGAACGTCCATTAGTTTGGTGTATTTATTGCACAGCTCTGTTATAAAATTAGTGGCTACTTGATACGTGCTTAGAACGTGGATATTCAGTTTGTTTGCGTCTACGTTATTGAACCAATACTTCATATCATTTATGGCATCAAGTCCTTTGTTCAACTTCACCCTGAAACGATCTAGCTGATTGTTGATTCTTGTCTCGGTGTCATTGAAGGTTGAGAGTGCTGATAGCATGAACTTGGTTTGGTGATTGGAGGCTTGAATGAGCTGGTGCTGATTCTTATCGAGGTCCTCAATATCCTGGTAGACCTCGTCGTTAACACCGAACACTGAAGTTAGCAATTTTCCTAGGAGTCCTCGTCTCTGTCTGTTTAGAATTATTCCATCCATTCCGTTCTTGATCCAGAGCATCTGGTTTTCTTGGTCATGTAAGTGGTGCAGTAAACTTTTACATTGTGTGTCGGATGATATGGAAGTGACATCGTTGCAAAATTTGTCGAACTTTTTGATTACATCCGCTATTGCGCTGACGTCGTCGTTTATTTTCAATTTGTCAAATTTTACTTCAATCCTGAAGATGCCCCTTTCAATTTTAGAGTGTCCGATGTGTTCGACATACAGGCCAGGTTTTGGGTATTGCACAGTGTATCCAGCTTGAGCGGCAAGTATCATGTGTATGAGTGCTAATAACATCATAATGCCTTTAAGAATATTACTGTCTTTTCTTGTGGTGACTCTCTGCGGACGTGGCTTTTCTTCGATTCTTGCCATATTGGAACTGACCGTTGCTGGTTCTACATTGTCAGGGTTGTCGTCTGGTTGAGCTGGAGGTAGTCGAATTAGACCGTGTATTGCTCTTTTCATTGAGTTTCCACCTGATCTTTGAATTGTAGCTGCCCGTACAATTCCATCGGTTCCGGAATGAATGTTAGTGATTCTTCCTAATGGCCATTTGCTTGGATCGATTTGCTGTTCCTTGATAATTACTAAGTCACCAATATTGACGCCTTCTTCAGTGTGTTTCCATTTGTAGCGTTGTTGAAGTCGGCTAAGGTACTCTGAACTCCAAGAAGACCAGAAATCCTTTTTCATTTTAAGTAGTAATTTCCATCGTGTTACTAGATTTCCGTCAATATTTGTGTTAACTGGATTTGGTGGTGCTACAATTGCTCTTCCGATGAGGAAATGTCCAGGTGTTAGTGCTAGGGGATCATCCATGTCGTTGCTAAGTGGGCATAACGGTCTTGAGTTCAGGCATGCCTCTATTTGGTGCAGTAGTGTTGTTATCTCTTCATATGTTAATGTAGCGGTACCAACTATTCGTTTGAAGTGGTGTTTCATGGATTTAACTCCAGCTTCCCATAATCCTCCAAAGTGGGGAGCTGCCGGGGGAATAAAGTGCCACTGCGTTCCAGTTGCCGTTACTCGTTCCTGAATATCGGATGATTGAAGCAGACTTGTAACTTCTTTTTCCAATATCTTGCTTGCTCCCACAAAATTCGTTCCGTTGTCGCTGTACATGTGACCGCACGGTCCTCGTCTGGCAGTGAATCTGCGGAAGGCCGCTAAGAATCCATCCGTGGTCATATCTGTGACAGCTTCTAAGTGAATTGCCTTTGTAGAAAGGCAAACGAAGATGGCTATGTATCCTTTATAGGACTTGTGACCTCTTCCTTTGGTTGTCCTAACTTGGATTGGACCTGCATAATCTACTCCGCAGTGGGTGAAAGGTGGAGACGGTGTCACTCGTGGAGCCGGAAGCTCTCCCATGAGCTGTGTGCTTATTTGAGCGTTGTAACGTAAGCACTTGACGCATTGCTTGATGGTCTTTCGAACAATATTCTTTCCATTTATTATCGAGAATTTTCTTCTTATAAATGCTAATGTTGTACTATTTCCTCCGTGTAGAGTTTTGTGGTGCGCATCTAGCACTATGAGCTTCGATAGATGGCTTTGGTACGGCAGTATTATTGGGTGTTTTTCATTGTATGACAGATGAGATTTTTCTAGTCGTCCTCCTACTCGAAGTATCCCGTGTGCATCAATGAATGGGTTGAGGTTGAGTATTCTGCTGTTGTTGTCTAATCTCTTATCCTGCTGTAGTTGTCTAATTTCTTTCTTGAATTCTTCCATTTGTGCCGATCGTGCCATTTGGGACATAGTCAAATCAATTTCTTCGACTGTTAGAAATCCGCATTCACTTGGCAATCGTCTGGTTTTCTGAATGAATCTCTTGCAATATGACAGTACTCGTACCATTTTGCCCAGGGTGGAGAATTGCTTCGGGTAGCTGCATTGATTTAGCTCAATTGTAGTCTGGTGGCATCTCTTTGTTTCTTCCTTTGTATCAGTTGATTGTACTTGTTTAGGCCACTCATCTTTGTTGTTAAGCCATGTTGGACCATTCCACCAGAGCGTATGGGTTTTGAGTTTTTCCGGACTGATGCCGCGTGATATAACATCAGCTGGGTTGTCTTCTGTTTTGACGTGCAACCAGGTGAGACTTGGAACTAGACTGTTGATCTTTCCCACTCGATTGGCTACGAACGTCTTCCATCGTGACGGGTTTCCCTTGATCCATGCTAGTGTAATCATGGAATCTGTCCACCCATGTACTGGCAAGCTGTGAAAGTCTAATGCCTCCGTTGTCCTTTTTATCAGTCTTGATAGTAGCACAGCGGCACATAGTTCAAGCTTCGGTAAAGTTGTTTTTGTTCTAGCGGGTGCTACCTTTGATTTTGAAATCAGGAGTGTGGTTTTGATCAGGCCAGTCTCATCTCTACTTGTAACGTAGATGACCGCTCCATACGCTTTTTCGGATGCGTCGCAGAATCCATGTAACTCCATCGTATGCTTGCTTGTATAGTTGATCCATCTTGGCAAAACTATTTCTTCTATTCTTTGAAGCCTTTCATGGAAATTGACCCATTTTTCCTTGGAATCTTCTGGTATTTGTTGATCCCACGTTAGGTCTTGAAGCCAAAGTTCTTGGATTAGCAGTTTAGCTTGTATCACTACTGGTGATAGCCAGCCCAGTGGATCAAACAATTTTGCTACTTCGGCTAGAATGTTTCGTTTTGTTATTTTCTCGGTTCGAGTTATATTTACTTTAAACCGAAAGGTATCGCTATGCGGAGCCCAGTAAACTCCTAACGATTTCTTCAAGTCATCTTCTGAAATTTCTGTGTCCGCATCTTCTTTTAATCCTTGTGGTAAGGATTGTAAGAGAGCTTCTTTGTTGCTTGACCACTTGCGTAAACGAAAGCCGCCAGATTCCATCATATTAATTAGCTGGCGCTGTAGTTTAAGTGCTTCTTGTGTACTTTCCGCTCCTGAAAGTACATCGTCGACGTAAAAGTCTCTTCGAGCAACTTCTGCAGCTTGAGGAAATCGTCTTTCTTCATCCTTTGCCAGTTGTTGAAGTGTTCTCACGGCTAAGTACGGGGCAGATGATGTTCCGTATGTTACCGTTGTAAGTTGATATTCTTCTATTGCTTCAGACGAGTCGAATCTCCATAGTATCCTTTGAAACGGTTGATCATCCTTATGGACTTGGATTTGTCGATACATTTTCTCGATGTCGGCGGTGAATGCAACTTTGTGTTTTCTCCATCGTAATAGAATGTCACACAGTTCTTGCTGTAGTCTAGGTCCGACATACATTGTGTCGTTGAAACTGTTCCCAAGAGATGTTTTACTCGATGCGTCAAATACAACTCGTAGTTTTGTTGTAGTACTTGCTTCTCTTATGACTGCTTGATGTGGAATGTAGTATTCTGCAGGCATGTCTTGTGGTCTTACTTTTCTCATGTGACCAAGAGCTAAGTACTCCGCCATGAATTGTTTGTATTGATGCCCCAAGTCCGGATTTTTTGTTAGCCGTTTCTCCAATTGTAGAAGTCTTGCAGCTGCTCTTGCTTTTGACTGTCCAAGTTTCGATGAATCTTCTTTGAACGGGATGCGCACGATGTATGAACCATTCTTCTTCCTCTTCACCGTGTTGTTGAAGATTTCTTCACATTTTGTATCGTCTATGGATAGGGAGTGTGGTGGATTTACTTCTTCCAGTTCCCAGAATCTGGATAGGTCTTCTTCTTCCTTACACGTAATCATGCTGACAATCTTGATGTTGGTATCGTTTCCTTTTCTTATTGTTCCAGACAGAATCCATCCCTATTCGGTGTTTTGGCCTAGTATACCGTCGGTCGTTTTGACTAATCCTTCGTTGATGATGTTTCCATATACTTCGGCGCCTAAGATAACATCTATCGGGCCTGGATTGTTATAAGTTGGATCGGCTAGAATACGATTTTGCCATTGTTGAGGTTCTTGAAGTTGACATGGTTTGTTGGGTAGCGACCTTGTCAATTTAGATAAGATCAACAAATCTAGATCTAATGTAAAATGACTCGGAAAGCGTGGGAATATTTGTAAGTGCATCTTGTGCTTTGCTACTTTTGGTTCTCCGCTTCCGACGCCAGTAATTTCTGCACGAATCTTCTCTCTTGGTTTGGACACCATTTGTGCGGCAATTTCTGTTATGAAGGACGCTTGTGAGCCAGGATCAATCAGTGCTCTCAAGTAAATTGGATCTCCGGTTAGTGACTCCGTTTTAATAAGAGCGGTGGCTAGTAACACTATCTCCGGACAGGACCCAGCTACCTTTTCTTCTTGTCGTGGCTCCTCATTTGAACTTATGTGTGTGACGGTTCTCTTTTCGGTAGGAGGTGGTCGTTGATCCTTGTGTAGAAGTGTGTGATGACGTTTATGACATTTGTAGCAGCTTCCTGAACTGGGACATTTTTCCTTCTCGTCATGTTTTAAACAGTTGATACATAGGCGATTATTTTTTGCCACTTGAAACCGTGCAGCCACGGTTAGCTCCTTGAATTTCTGACAGGCGGTAATGTAGTGATTATGTTTACAATGAGTGCATTTGGTCTGCCAGCTCGTCTTGTTTGTTATTGGTGCACTACTATTTGTTTTCCTTTTGTCATTGGAGATTGCTTCTAAGGATTGGAACCTGGTTTCCAAGAAGGCCATCAAGGTTGGAAATTCTTGAACCTCACTTGGATTCTTCAGAGACTGCTCGTATAGCTTGTTCGTTTCAGGATCCCATTTGCGAACGATTATGCGACTAACGAGTGGACCCCACGACTTAGTTGGAACACCTATATTATTGATGGCTTCCAAGCATTCAGTCGTGACATCGTGTAGTTGCTTGATCTTTTCTATGTTTTCGTCCTTTGCGTATGGGAGGTCCAATATTTTGTCTATCATCTTCGATAACAGAAGGCGTTTGTTCTGATATCTTTTCTGAAGTAGGTCCCATGCTGTTGTGTAGTTTGCTTCACCAATTTGTAGGTGCTGAATTAATTTGCTTGGCTCATTCCGGATGTGTGTTTTCAAATACTGCATTTTTTCCGTATTCGATAAGGTGCTGTTTAAGTGTATCACCTTATAAAAAATATCAAAGAAATTGTTCCAATTTTCGTAGCCGCCATCAAAGAATGGGATCTTGATTTTTGGCAGGGCTATGACATTGGGTCTTGTCTCAGCATGCACTTCTTGCATATGGTGCAGTTGAATTTCTATTTCTTCTGTGATTTCTTCTACAATTTCTTCTGCATTCCGGTATTCATCATTGGTAAAATAATCTGCTTTGAATTCTGGTTCGAATACCAGTATTTCTTCATTTAGGTCTTGAATGGATTCCCACTGTTTATTGATCCTTTTCAGTAACGTTTCGTAGCGTATTTTGGTTTTGTTCTGCCGCACTTCTTCTTTAGCTTGGCTCAGGGAGTAGTGTAGTTGTTGTAATCGAATGGATTGCTTCTTTATTCTGCGTGATTGTTCCCTGTCTTCGATGGTGGGAGTCTTGATGGATTTTCTCTCTTCTTCATCGGTGTTTTTGGGTAAATTGTTGGGATCTACGTTGCTGGGTTCTTCTTTCTGCAGATTCCGTATTATGTCTGCTAGGTACTCCGTGATCTCTTGATAAGCTTTTTCAATTTGTGCCATGTAATTCGTTTGGAAATAAGTGTGCTCATTTATTTCCATGGCAGTTATGTTGGTGTGGTTCACCTGAGCTTCTTCCCACAGGGTGTTGGCAGTCGTTTGTCGAATGTTGACATACGATGCAGTTTTTCTCGTGGGGGAATCCTTCTTCATGTTTTTTAACATTGTCATGAGTTGCAGTCCCAGTTCCTCCTGCTGACGGGCAAGTCTGTTTAGTTCTTCCATCGTGGATGCTGGGTATTTTCGTGGTTTTCCTTGATGTGGACTCTGGTTTGTACGCCAAAGTATCTTCTCTAAGGGCTTGGTGTGGACTACCTTGAGTTGTCTGCTACCGGACTATGATGCCGGTCGTCTTCTCGAAGGGCCGCTTTTGTATTTTGCCTTGTAGACTCTAGCCTGGATGCTGGAATATCTTCTCCAAGGGCTTGGATGTTGACTGCCTTGAGTTGACTGGGCCGGGCTATGATGCTGGCCGTCTTCTCGAAGGGCTTGGTGTGGACTGCCTTGAGTGTATAGAACCGGGCTGTAATGCCTGTTGTCTTCCCCAAGGGCTTCGTATGAACTGCCTTGAGTTGATGGAACCGGGCTGGAATGCCGGTCGTCTTCCCCAAGGGCTTGGTATGAACTGCCTTGAGTTGATTGAACCGGGCTGAAATGCCGGTCGTCTTCCCCAAGGGCTTGGTATGAACTGCCTTGAGTTGATGGAACCGGGCTGGAATGCCGGTCGTCTTCCCCAAGGGCTTGGAATGAAGTGCCTTGAGTTGATGGAAGCGGGCTGGAATGCCGGTCGTCTTCCCCAAGGGCTTGGAATGAACTGCCTTCAGTTGATGAAACCGGGCTGGGATGTCGGTCGTCTTCTTGAAGGGCTTGGTGTGGACTGCCTTGAGCGGATGAAACCGGGCTGGAATGCCGGTCGTCTTCCCAAGGGCCGAGTTTGTGTTCTGCCTTGTGGACTCTGGCGTGGACGCCGGAATATCTTCTCCAAGGGCTTGGTATGGACTGCCTTGAGCGGATGGAACCGGGCTGGAATGCCGGTCGTCTTCCCAAGGGCCGCGTTTGTGTTCTGCCTTGTGGACTCTGGCGTGGACGCCGGAATATCTTCTCCAAGGGCTTGTTGCTCGACGGACCATGAACAGATTACTCTACGTGGTAACACTACCGGGGAGCCGGAAAGTGTCCGAGTAATTGTTTTAAGTTTTTAAAGTTCAACAACAGATTTCTCTCCGTAGTAACTCTACCGGGAAACCGGCAATAGTGTTCGAGAATCTGTTTTCTTTTGAGTACCCTTCGTAGGAACACTACCGGAGAGCAGCCTCACTCTCCATATGGCCAAAGGCTTAGACGGCAATAGTGTATGGGAAACTGTTTCCTTTTAAGAACCCTTCGTAGGAACACTACCGGAGAGCAGCCTCACTCTCCATATGGCCAAAGGCTTAGACGGCAATAGTGTATGGGTTGATGTTAAAAAATACCATTGGAGTGCAGCCTCACACTCCGGGTCCAGTGGCTTGGGGATGGTATTAGTGAGCCAAAAACGTTAGGTTAGATACTGGTTTATTATAAAAATCTTCGGGCTTATATACAAAAGTCGTATTACAGTGGTAATAAAATCTAATAAATTTTCTTAATAAAACACATGTAAGCATACATAAAAATGTTGATAACCACTGATTCCAATTGCACGCGGCACTGATGATTTTGCTGACTCCGCGTGTCAGCGTTCTTGTTTCCAACGAAATTTTCCTTGAATGTGGCGTGACCATCCGATTCTGCTGAATTGCACATGGATATATACACGTTTTCCTAGAAATGGCATTGTGTCGCTATTTTTATAATAGGATGTGAGAATACATCTTTATTATTCGCATAAAAGAAATAAATTGTTTAATTAATTAAACATATATATATATATATATATATATATACATATGGCTGCTACGGTGTGGGCTCCAACGCGTATGACAGAGTGTACGTTGTCACCTCATATATAACGTTGATGGCTCCAAAATCGGAGGTGACAACGTATCGCCTTGTTTTCAACGGAAATGTGGTCTAGGTGGCTCAGGGAGCTCAAATCCAAAATTTGCGTCGGAGCCGATAACGTCCATTATATATGTACGGACAAGTCATGTTAGTTCAAGCGTAGATCACGAGCGCTAGTGTCGCCCATACTAGATACGGCCGCTACAAAGTCACCTCCGCATATATGACCTCGTGTTTTGTATCGTACAACGTACGCTGTGACATCCGAAAAACGCTGGCAACGTTGCGGAGGTGATAGCGCAAGAAACATATATTATATGAGTATTTTCATATTTATTTCTGCTCTCGGACGCAGTTGAGTTGTGCATGGTATGCGAGAAGTTTTTGGTTCAAATCCAGGCCGTGGCTGAATTTTTTTATTTAAAATCCACATCCCGCTTGTTTTTATCGTTTGTTATTTATTTTGAATGGCATAGGCTGCTTTATGTCAACTATTCTAGTGTACGCACATTGCAAATATTATTTGAAATAAAACTAAATAAATTATTTGCGGTGCTATTACACCAATAAATTCTATCAATTGCACATACCTTTTCTTGTGTTCACCACAAATCCTATTGAATCAAGTACTCAAGTAGACATATTAAAAAGATGCTGCGGAAATTTATAGTTAATACGACTAAATATTACATATAGTTTTTTTTTATTTGAGACATGAAAAGACCGACATAGACATGAAAATGTTTACTCTTCGCAGTTATGTATTATACAAGAATGTGTAGCAGTAGCCAAAGCTTCTCCGGGTGCCTGGGTTTTTAGCTTATTTATTGTTTTTTATAATCTCCAATAAACACCCTATTGTCACAGTAAACTGTAGTGGTAGGCCTGAATAGTACAGCACCTAGTTTAGTTTATTGATCATCATTGTAGATATCAATTAAGGTAACAAGCTACAATCGCGGAAAGATGTATGTTCGCATCCCATTTTTTTAGGGCGAAATACTTCAAAACCTACACAACAAATTGTGAATATATTTAGGGTGTCTCAACAGTGCGATTTTGGAAGATTATGCCTCTGTTAATGAAGATATTTTAAAACTGTTTTCACTCATATATACACAAAGCCGAGGCGCACATTGTAAAACTATTAGCGTGTATACAGGCTGTTCCATAACATAGTACAAACCTAAACTTATGTTTTGTTAAATGGAACAACCTATATTTCGCACAATTTTTAATTCCCCGCAAAATTTTACGACAATGAAAAATAACATAACATACTGTAAACTTTACACTTTTTGATTTATTGGAATTTTTAAGGAAAAACAGCAGTCTAAGAAAGATTTTATATATCAATACCGGTTCTTAATTTTATTGCTCTGGCTTAGATTATGATTACGTAAGAAGCGTTCAATAAGCGTGTTTACCTGCCATAACCAAATTGTTCACCGGTTGGTCATAATCTGCAACAAAATATAGCAAACAGGTTTTCCTAAGAAAGATATTTTTTTTTAAATGGAACACCCTGTATTGAATTATTTGTTTGAATTCTATGCGTCGTTCTGCACAAAAAGTACTAGCACACACCAGTGCTAAAATAAACAATTGTATTGTTATCGTATACACAGACAGACGGACAGACCGATCGATAATTTTGCGTCAAACAGAGTTGGGCATCACTCAACTAACCCGAGATGAGTAACACTTATGATTAATGATATCACTCGTCACTCATTACTCGTAAATCATAAATCTAAGAATTACTTATCACTCATTAATCGTAGAAACAAGTGTTTCTAGTTTGACTGCCGGTAGCGACTGCATGACATTGTTTTAAAAATATGAAAAAGAAAATACAATTTAATAGATTTTATTTGCAAAGTAAACCCACATTACGGTAAATGTAATGTGTGCATACTTTGTTTTAATTTATCCAACTTTATCTTATGATAAATATCCATTTTTATAGAGAATAAATACTTACCTTAATAAACGATTTATATTTTTGCTTTAACTAAAGTGAACTGAACTCATGTCCTAAATGAATCTAAATGCATTAATAATAACTGTTTTGAATTATATCCGATTCTATGGTGATCCACTTATTAAGGGTACATTCTGGTGTACCATTTTCGAAAATGACTTATTATTTTATTGCTTATTTTGATTGCACAACATTTAAAAAATACATTGCCTATAAAACTGTCAGAAAATAATTCGACAAATTAACGATTCCACAGCCAAAAGTCGAGCGGATCGTCGAAGCCGATTATATCACGATTATCGGCAACTTTTTTTAACCATCTCCGATACGTACATCTATCAATATTATTCACAAATTATTTTCTATAGTGTATCCACATTTCTCCTCTTTAAAATGGCCATTGGTTAATAGTTAATTTTTCGAATTTCTTTGTGACGTTATTTATGTTGTGCAATCTAAATACGTGATAAGAAATCATTAGTTTTTGAAAATAGTACACCAGTAAATGTAATTTAGAATGTACGTTGAACGTATACGTATCTGACGTGTCATACAATTCTTGATATAATTAAAAAGAAAATTGAAGAAAGCATTCTATAGTGTAATTAGGGGGATTATTCAACTGCGAAATCAGTTATGACTGTCTTTCTTTACATTTCAAAATTTGGAAATCAAAGAAGTGTTTTGTTTATATTTATATAATTGTTATATTCTTTTTTCTTTTTTGTCGCTTTCACCGTATTATGTTTGGTGAAAACAACAGTGCAATTATTTCTAATTAACCTGAAAAAATAGATGAGGCTGTAATTGATCATTCAGAACAAATCAAGCCAGATCTCCAAATCAAATAACATAAATGTCGGACAAATTTTAATAACACACATCTATAAAAAAGGTAAGTATTGGTTTAAAGATTTAGATTTTGTGGGTTTGTATAAAAATTGTATTCGCGCCTCTAGTTTACTTTCATCAGTGTGAAAGTATATCGAGTTTCTATTGTTTTAAAACAGTGTAATTTCTATTGAACAGGCATCACTCACTACGCGTTAATCCCGAGTAACCAGTGATGAATATTCAATCGTGTACGGCAGTTATGAGTGGTGAGTACTGAAATCATCACTCATTCTGATGAGTGACCAATCGTTACTCATCACAACGAGTGATGATTAATTTAACTAATTAAAATAATTTTATCATCACTTGTTACTCAATCACTCGATTGCCAAATGCTCAACTGTGGTCAAACTCAATAGACCATACCACAGTAAATGGGGCGGGTATAAAATTGAGTATGTATTTGGAAAATAAAAGTTGGCGTGCCCGAGAATTTTTTCAGTAATAGTTTCTATTTATTCTAATCAATTTATTCTATGATTTTAGCGTCAATGCACGTATTTACACCAAACACAACAACGGACTTTGTACAATTTTAAACGACAATAGAAAGCTTGTAAAGAATTGGTTAACAATAAAGCGCTGACCACGCATGAAGGTTGACGGCGCGGCGGTGACTGCACTTTGTCTATTTTTTTGACAAAAATGTTAACTGGGAAAAGAAATAAGTATAAAATTATAAGTTTGGTATCAATATAACTCAAAAACTACTTAATAAATTTAAATTGGACTTTCACACATTGTATTTGTAGTCTGTCCTCAGCGTGGTACATTTAACTACGCACAAGGGGGTATTTGACCCGAAAACCTGGCAAAAATTATTTTTTCACCTTAAAGGGCTCTAGATGCGTTGTTTTATTTATGTATAACATTTTAACCTTCATACTAAGAATTTGAAGGTTAATAACTTAATAAACACAATAAAACAGTACCAAATAGGAAAAAAGCAAACTGTATTAAAAATTGTTCTTCACTGCACTACAGCTATTGTAAATTAATTACTACTACAAAATTTATCATCAATATCTTTAGTGATTTTATTTCTATCATGGTCTACTTTATAAATTTATAAACTAATATATTGCATGTACTTTTTAAATACGCAGTATTGACAGATTTCCAATTGAACAATACATGTCGTTTCTGAGTTATATGAGATAATATTTTTGGGTCTGTTATGTAGTAAAAAAATGTTGAAAAATGTTTTATATTTTTAGATCAGTGGTACAGGAAGAAAATGAAAGTTTACATCAGTCGATATTGTGTATTGAAACGGTACTTACGCTATTCATGCTATTTTCCGTTCGATGCATTCCTTTTAAGACGTGATAGTAGAGGCAATTAAGAACCTATTTTACCATATTTATCACTATAAAATCTATTATTTTTAGTATTATTTTAAAATTGTCTAATATTTATACTTATTGTTTCCATGAAATCTTTCGAAATTTGATCATACTTCAAGCTGAAACGGTCGTTTTTTAGTGGTATAACCCTAATACGCATGTGGTGGACCCGGATTCGCATTCCGCCTAAACACATTTATCGAAAACGCCTAACCAGTTTCTATTCACAAACTTACGGTTGTCTCTCCTCAACAAGAATCCATTTTAAACCAGTGAACTGTGTATGCGAGTAGGTGCTTTCGATGTATTTTCTTGCCTTGAATATGAATCCGATTGGCTTCAAGCAACAAATTTCCAAGAAATTCATATACAAGTACAAAGTTTAAGGTTTTTTTCGGATGATTTTTAAGAGTCTAGATTATCGGGGTTGTTTGCTATACGTGATCCAATACGGAAAAATATACGTACAGAACGGCATTTACAACATACAAGATGCATTGAACATAAAATTGTCAATATCTCGATAACCGTAACCATTTGTATATAGCTAAATATGGTTAAATATGTTCTAAATTACCTCTACTATCACGGTATAAAGAAATTGCATGAAATACCATATAAGCCGGTACATCAATTTTTGGATTTTCCTTTACAACGTATTAGAAATAAAATCACAAAAACCGCATCCGCACCTATCCGCAGCAGATTTTCCAGTAGTTTTAATGTCAAATATGTATACTATTATTTGAACCACTTTCAGAAGCTTAATTAAGCTAAACACTAAACTAAAATACTCAACTTCTGCATAAAACTGTTTTTTTTACAACAGCGAATGTTCTCGGCCCAGCAATAAACAAAATTGTGCGTAAATTTTAATAAAAATAATGTCGAATGAAAGTTCATACTTGGTTCTAAAGAATGTATAACGAAAAGGTCACATTTTTCCTTAAAACACAAAATTGCAAACGTTTTCAAGAGCGTCAACTTATGTGCATCTATGTTCAGCCATACTAAAATCTTAAATCTTTTAGCTGACAACAACACGTGGCGGAGGGCTCAGATGAAAAAATATTGCCGCCTTTTAATACATCGGTCCTTTACCTATCCCAGAAACTGGTTTACTTTTTGGAATTTAACAATTTAGAAATTTGATTTATGGCCAGTTTTTTGGGTCAAATACCCCAATGTGCTACGTTGCGAAGGCCGACGTAAATAATAAATAAAAAAATCATCAAGAAATAAAATAATAAAACTAGTTGGGTAGTTTGACATACATCGCGACAAAACATATAAATAGGGTAATTAGTTGTTGCACGGTAACCATATTACACTTAGAACTTAGTTATCCGAGTTAAAAACATTTTAATACCCTTAGAAAAGTTCTCATAAAACCAATTATGTTTTGTTAGAAACTATAACCAAGTCCCATGAATATTGCCGTGTAATGCTTAATCATCCTCTGTAATATGTACTATTCATATTGGTGCTAAATACTTAATAAATGTTTTTTAATACTACTACTAAAAGGGAGTGTTTATATTGTGAGAAGCGAGTTTACGGCCTATCATATACATGTTATATAATAATAGTCCGTTGTGACCTCCGTAGGTTTGGCAACACCGCTGGAGTTATCAGCGACACATCAGTTTCCGTTCATATATAAATTGCGGAGGTCACTTCGTACCGTTTGTGTACCTTATATATGACCTACTAGAAAATCAAAAATCGTTTCCCCTCTTTTGATGCTCTTGTAGCGAAAGTTCCCCTCATTAAAAATATGCAATCAGATCAATAATATATTATCTGGAACACCCGGAGCCTAGGTAGCCTTCTCTATATCCCGGAGGTGACAACTTAACACGTATACATATATATATATATATATATATATATATATATATATATATATATATATATATATATATATATATATATATACTATATAGGGAATATGACGTAAATAGAATCCAAGTGAGAAGTAATTTTTAAAATGAATTAAAAGGATACGGTCTCAGCCCGGATTCGAACCGGGGCCTTCTTCCTTGCCGGGGAATTGCTCTACCGCTGAACTACTGAGCCCTGTACAGGATATAGATTTAATTCGTCATTTCAAACGATAGTAACAGTACGGGTTGCTGTCTAACTACTATTATCATGACATCTATTGGACACTGGTGGAAATTGGTTCATGGTATGTCAAGGTTTATCGCAAATCTTGCTAGTGGAAAGTAGGAAACTAGTTTAATCGGTTTAAATATACTATATAGGGAATATGACGTAAATAGAATCCAAGTGAGAAGTAATTTTTAAAATTAATTAAAAGGATACGGTCTCAGCCCGGATTCGAACCGGGGCCTTCTTCCTTGCCGGGAATTGCTCTACCGCTGAACTACTGAGCCCTGTACAGGATATAGATTTAATTCGTCATTTCAAACGATAGTAACAGTACGGGTTGCTGTCTAACTACTATTATCATGACATCTATTGGACACTGGTGGAAATTGGTTCATGGTATGTCAAGGTTTATCGCAAATCTTGCTAGTGGAAAGTAGGAAACTAGTTTAATCGGTTTAAATATACTATATAGGGAATATGACGTAAATAGAATCCAAGTGAGAAGTAATTTTTAAAATTAATTAAAAGGATACGGTCTCAGCCCGGATTCGAACCGGGGCCTTCTTCCTTGCCGGGGAATTGCTCTACCGCTGAACTACTGAGCCCTGTACAGGATATAGATTTAATTCGTCATTTCAAACGATAGTAACAGTACGGGTTGCTGTCTAACTACTATTATCATGACATCTATTGGACACTGGTGGAAATTGGTTCATGGTATCCTTTTAATTAATTTTAAAAATTACTTCTCACTTGGATTCTATTTACGTCATATTCCCTATATAGTATATTTAAACCGATTAAACTAGTTTCCTATATATATATATAGAATCAAACTAAAGAAGCGAATGATAATTAACCCAGGTGAGGATAATTTTTGGAAAAAACACCTCCGCCTGGATTTGTTTAATTCGAAAACTCGGATTGCAAGTCCTGAAGTGACAAATAAAACCTATAAATTTCCATCGCCTCTGTAGCTCAACTGGGAGAGCTGTCAACCGGCAATTGGAGGGTTCCTGGTTCAAATCCAGGCGGAGGTGTTTTTTCCAAAAATTATCCTCACCTGGGTTAATTATCATTCGCTTCTTTAGTTGATTCTATATTACTGACGAGTTTACGTAATAACCATTTTCCCTTGAAATTATTTGTAATATTTAAACAACGTTATTTATATATTGCAAATAATGTTGTGAACTTGTATTTATAGCATTCGGAATTTTGCACCACTGATAACAACTCCCAAATGACCATGTAACCACCCATATAATAAAAATTCGTTGGCAGCCACAAATATGTGTTTATAACTTAATGAATCATCTACTGTAGAAAAATCATGGCAATTTTGAGTGGGTTTTGTCTACTTTTTATTATTAGAATTTGTTACACTTCCATGATCTAGTACTGAAATAAAATACAAGATTCAGTCCATATACTTTTATTAGATTGCACAGTAATAATAATAGAATGAAAAATATTTATACAATACAAAAATGATTTAGTGATCTGCTGAAACATGTAACACTTACAAATATTACCTTACAACAATAGAAAACGCAATAACAACGCATTCCCATCAAAACAAACTAGGAATTCAGGACACTCACATCGACAACATATCTCAATTAAGCAAACTAACATAATAAACTTAAAAAGAATACAGCAATGAACAAAGTATATCTACTAATAAAAAATGAAGTTATTACTTAAAAGTAAAGCTATATATTCCCTATCAGTGGCCTTAAAAGTAGAAAACTTAGTTATCATTTAAAATTATTTTATAGCGTTATTGCAGGTTTGTTCGAAAATAAAAACGAAAATAATATGAAATACAGAACACTATTTCAATACTCCAACCGCAAGTATTGGGCCGAGGGTGCAATTGGTCACGATAAAAATGTATTACCTCGTATGTTTTTAGTTATTTTTATTGATCTCTAATGACTGCAACTTACAGCAATAGGTGACCATGTGACACGCTGCCTGTGGTGTACAAATGCTTTATGTCTTTTAAACCTTATCATAAAAATAAGGAAATTGTTTGCTACACTACACAGGACTAAAATTCAAGATGTTGCATTCAACTTGCATGCAGACAGTGTGTAATAGAACATTTGCAGTCTCCAAGAGTATGTAAATCAAAATAGTGGCCACCAGTCGTGTGTTTAAAAAAAAATGGGATGTTTGTTGATAGAAAACTCCAAAAAATAAATAAAAATAAAAACAAAGAGATTTTACATTTTGTATTGTATGGACAGACCCTCTATAAATAAATTTAAACAAAAATTTTCAATAGTCTTTTCACATAAATACTCTATGAATAAAAAGTGATTATAAAAAATCCTAACTTCTCAAATCATGCTTTTTTAACAAGATTAGGTATGCAAAAAAAAGGTCAACATAAAAGAAAAATGTCAATTGTCTAAAATTTATAAAAATCTATTTTGTACAAAAAAAAAACTTTTCCCTTCCCGAATTAACGCTGAATGCTTACTGACTAAATGTTGAAGGACGTTTCAAAAAATCAGAAACCGCCCACACAAAAAAAAACAGAGCTTATAGAAATGCTCAACAAATGGCAATTACGCATGCCCATCATCGTTCTCTTGCAGTATGACCTGCGGTACATTTAGCAACACCAGTCCTAAATTTAATCGTACAAAAATATATATTACGCTGTATTTTCAATAACACATGGGACCATCTCAATTAATCATACGCTTCTTTTAAATTACTAACGATGACGAGAACATAACGTAAATGTAATATAATATTTGATAATAAACTTTCTACCTATTTTATGACAAATTTTCATTTGTTCCGTCACTTACATATTACGTTTGTTACATTAGATCAATGTCCTGTTTGATATGTTTCGTTACATCAACGTAATATAAATGTAACGGGACATAGGAAATTATCAATTTTATCTGAACGTAATGTAACATTACGTAACTTTGCTGGAAGGATTGGGAAGTGCGGAAAGGTTTTTGTCGTGGCCTTGAACGCCAGCCGCGCTTTCTAACCTAATTCACTGAATAGACAATATCGCAAAAGAAAACAAAACCACAAGAGGCTAAAAGCCTAACTGATTCTCCAGCACTGCATTGTTGACAGTTATTGTGCTACTCGATATGCATTAGTAGGCAAAAATGCTTATTTAATTAGAGGGAAGCTGGATCTTAATGAATCATCTACTGTAGAAAAATCATGGCAATTTTGAGTGGGTTTTGTCTACTTTTTATTATTAGAATTTGTTACACTTCCATGATCTAGTACTGAAATAAAATACAAGATTCAGTCCATATACTTTTATTAGATTGCACAGTAATAATAATAGAATGAAAAATATTTATACAATACAAAAATGATTTAGTGATCTGCTGAAACATGTAACACTTACAAATATTACCTTACAACAATAGAAAACGCAATAACAACGCATTCCCATCAAAACAAACTAGGAATTCAGGACACTCACATCGACAACATATCTCAATTAAGCAAACTAACATAATAAACTTAAAAAGAATACAGCAATGAACAAAGTATATCTACTAATAAAAAATGAAGTTATTACTTAAAAGTAAAGCTATATATTCCCTATCAGTGGCCTTAAAAGTAGAAAACTTAGTTATCATTTAAAATTATTTTATAGCGTTATTGCAGGTTTGTTCGAAAATAAAAACGAAAATAATATGAAATACAGAACACTATTTCAATACTCCAACCGCAAGTATTGGGCCGAGGGTGCAATTGGTCACGATAAAAATGTATTACCTCGTATGTTTTTAGTTATTTTTATTGATCTCTAATGACTGCAACTTACAGCAATAGGTGACCATGTGACACGCTGCCTGTGGTGTACAAATGCTTTATGTCTTTTAAACCTTATCATAAAAATAAGGAAATTGTTTGCTACACTACACAGGACTAAAATTCAAGATGTTGCATTCAACTTGCATGCAGACAGTGTGTAATAGAACATTTGCAGTCTCCAAGAGTATGTAAATCAAAATAGTGGCCACCAGTCGTGTGTTTAAAAAAAAATGGGATGTTTGTTGATAGAAAACTCCAAAAAATAAATAAAAATAAAAACAAAGAGATTTTACATTTTGTATTGTATGGACAGACCCTCTATAAATAAATTTAAACAAAAATTTTCAATAGTCTTTTCACATAAATACTCTATGAATAAAAAGTGATTATAAAAAATCCTAACTTCTCAAATCATGCTTTTTTAACAAGATTAGGTATGCAAAAAAAAGGTCAACATAAAAGAAAAATGTCAATTGTCTAAAATTTATAAAAATCTATTTTGTACAAAAAAAAAACTTTTCCCTTCCCGAATTAACGCTGAATGCTTACTGACTAAATGTTGAAGGACGTTTCAAAAAATCAGAAACCGCCCACACAAAAAAAAACAGAGCTTATAGAAATGCTCAACAAATGGCAATTACGCATGCCCATCATCGTTCTCTTGCAGTATGACCTGCGGTACATTTAGCAACACCAGTCCTAAATTTAATCGTACAAAAATATATATTACGCTGTATTTTCAATAACACATGGGACCATCTCAATTAATCATACGCTTCTTTTAAATTACTAACGATGACGAGAACATAACGTAAATGTAATATAATATTTGATAATAAACTTTCTACCTATTTTATGACAAATTTTCATTTGTTCCGTCACTTACATATTACGTTTGTTACATTAGATCAATGTCCTGTTTGATATGTTTCGTTACATCAACGTAATATAAATGTAACGGGACATAGGAAATTATCAATTTTATCTGAACGTAATGTAACATTACGTAACTTTGCTGGAAGGATTGGGAAGTGCGGAAAGGTTTTTGTCGTGGCCTTGAACGCCAGCCGCGCTTTCTAACCTAATTCACTGAATAGACAATATCGCAAAAGAAAACAAAATCGTCAATTTTGTACCAGTTGTCCGGACTCTGGGCCGATTTATCTCTTCAGAATGCGTCAGTCGTACGACGCAAAATTCTTCTGGCACTCTGAGCTCGTCCAACTCTCGAGGAGTGTGTCGACTTCCCCACTAAGGGACTCTTCAATCTGAGCTTTCATGCGTGTTCGCAGCTGTTTCTTTGTTGCATGCATAAACTAAAATCAAAAGAAAAACAAAATACTTTATTAGTATTTGCTAGGTTTTGTCTTCAATTTTTTTTTTAAATATGCTTGTTTGTGTAATTAAAATTATATATGTAGTATGATTAGATAGTATAATTTTAATATTTGATGTTTGTTGATATGTCCATGAAACCGATAATTTCCGAGTTTATCGCCACGTAATGACTACGTATTTTATTAGACTACATTATAATTTTGTATAAATGTATAAATTATAATTATGTATAAATCGTATTTATTTGTCAGATTGATAAGATAATTTACAAAAGCGAGAGGTCGATTCGCAAAACATTTCAAAGATTAGCTTTAAGCATTTATATTTTGTATACTGCTCATCTTTACTAGTCAGTTGTGACAGTCCAATGTGATCTGGTCACGACGACGTCGCCCGTAATTTTTCTTGCGTTTCCTTAGACAATAGGGTATTACGGACATGTGGAAATTTGTCTAAAATTATTAAACAAATTATTCTACACCATGTATGATGTCACCCTGAAAAGTTTTTATCTCTGTGCCTTGGTTTGTTTATGATAAAGTTGCACTTAAGGGTTAAATTTAAAAATTTGGCAACCACTGTCGGAAATACCCAAAGCATAACAGCCGACTGTGGCTTGGCAACTATATCTCTTTTAGGGTATTTTCTTTTGGTAAAGTTGTTGAACATCCCTAAGCAAACGTTTTGAAAGGTTACCTGTAAGGAATGACTTGATGTGACCTTTACAGCATTGATCAACTCCTGCTGAAACTTGTTTGGCCAAATCACCCGCGTCACCATACCTAACCTCAACGCCTCGGCAGCGGCCAGTTTTCTAGACGCGTACAGCAACTCGCTGACCTGCAAAACATAAACTAAGTATTTATTTCCGATATCATTACTGCTGCAATCTTAATAAAAAATAATTATTACAGACCACTTTTTTTAAAGTAAAAGTTAAAGAAAAATATTTTTACTTACGAGAACATTGTGCATGAGGTGTGGCAATGATAGGAGAGACCCTCCTTCGGCTGCGCAGCCTAATTTAGCATTTGGAATGCTGAACATGGCATTATCGCAGGTGATCACCATGTCAAATAGTGGCAACATTGTGACGCCCAGGCCTATGCACTCGCCATGCACTCCGGCAACTAATATCTTTGGGAAGTTTGCCAAAGCTCTTAGGTACCCTCTGTAAGATTTGGTAAATAAAAAAAAAAACATTAAAAGACATAATAAATAATACACTAATTGGACTGTAGGAGATTGATATTTATAAAAAATTTAATTGTTCTCTTTTTTTCATAATTAAGTTAATATATATAAATACTACCTTAACATTTTCGCAGCGGGAATCTACCGGAGTCGCGTAAAATAATTTTGTCTGCCTGACTCGAGTTACAAGCGTGGAGAGAAGGTTTGGGATGGGAAACGACTATAGTTTGATAGTGGCGTAGCATAATGGCAAGAAATAACACCCGTATTTGGCACTTATTGGCCAAGTTCACCCGCACCAATTTTTTGTAATGTCCCTACGTGATCATTATTCACGCCGTTGCAAACGACAGTGTGTTGAGTTGAGCGAATAGGTGTATGTCTTACGCGAACATGATGGCTTCGCGTGTGAACAAAAAATATTATACGGATAAGGAACTAAGTGAAATTTTGATGAACAGTGACAGTAAAGATGAGGTATATGATGGGCCGGATGAAAATGCACATGACGGATAGGATAACGTGTCTGATGTTATTTTGTCTGATGCTAACTACTTATCAGATGAGGCAGACATTATACAGCCTAGGAAAAAAACAAAAACTGATGATATACCAAATTTTAAATGGAGTAAATTAGATTTAGATCACAAAATACAAGATTTCGACAACAATAAATCAGGGTTTCTATTAGATATTATTGCATATCCGCCGTCGTTAGAAATATATGAATTGCTTGTTACAGAAGGCATTGTTCAATAAATAGTTAAGCAAACTAACGAGTACTATGGTTTATTAATTGAAAAGAATCTGGCAAATGAAGTGAACAATTATAAATGTCCTACTGTAGATGAAGTTTATGTGTTCTTTGCGATTTCGTTGTTAATGCTGTAGAAAAACAGAAAATGTAGAAAAACACAAAATCAAAGATTATTGGAGCAATGTTATCATTATAGACTCTAATTTTTTGGGCAGGTTATTTCACGCAATAGGTATCTTGTGATACTGCGATTTTGTCATTTTGCCGATAACTCAGATGTAAATAAACAAGATAGGGTTTTTAAAATACGGTGCATCGTAGATCACTTCAAGTCAACATTCCAAAATGCATTCTACCCTTTTCAAAACATCGTGATCGATGAGAGTTTATTACTATTCAAAGGAAGGTTGACATTTCGACAGTTTATTCCATCTAAAAGACATCAATTTGAAATGAAATTTTTCGTAATGGTAGATTGCGAAACAGGATATATTTTGGACTTTTTAATTTATGCAGGGGCAAGCACCAAAATAAAGGAATTTGATATCGTATATCGATATAGTAATATCAGGGAATATAGTCATCACACTGACTGAACCATATTGGGACAAAGGTCATCATTTATACACTGACAAGTGATATACCAGTCCCCTATTATACAAATAACTATTCAATAAAAAATTTAACTGCAGTGATACTGTAAAACCGAATAGCCAGTTTATGCTACGGTTCGAAAAGAGTAAAGAGGAACCGTGCAGTTAATTTCCACTGACCGATTGATATGTTGTCATCGATTCATACAAATGCAATGAAAATGACTGCAAGGAGTCGACATCAAGAAATTGCAAAACCAGCATGCGTAATCGATTACAACGCAAATGGATGGAGTAGACAAAACAAATATGCTTCTGAGTACCACAAATTAGTCAGAAAAATCAAGTGGTACAAAAAGGTGTTTTTTGATTTACTGGACATTGCTGTTTTGAACATGCATGTTTTACATAAAATAAAAATGGGGGAAAATATCCCTTTACTTGGTTTTCAGAAAAGATTAATGAAAGCTTTAATTGACAAACACCATCAAATAAAGCCACGAAGCTCTAGCAGCGCTAGGCCAAGTCTCTACTAAGATTAATTGAGAGGCATTTTCCTTCAAGTCGTCCTCCTAAACCAGAAACTAAAAGAAAATTTTGAAGCAGTATGTTGTTTGTTGAAAGCACAGGAAGCAGAAAGGAATAATTTTCAACTCTAGCAAATGTGTGTGTTTTGAAACGTATCAACAACTAATAAAATTTTACTATTATGATAAGAAAAATTACGAACTAAGAATTACTCACATATGTTGACTATTTAGTTTTGTCAAAAGTTACTTCAATTGTTAAAAAATAAAGTTAAAAAATATATACGAACTTCTTATAATTATGTTTTTGAATTTAATTTTATTATATACAATCAACTTCGGTTACAACGAACCTCAAGGGACCAGCAAAATTTGATTCGTTATAGCCGATGTTCGTTATAGGAAAAAAACAAAAAATTAAATAAAATTAAACGGGACTTCAAAATTAGTTTGTTATAAGCGGAGGTTCGTTACAACCGAGGACGTTATAACCGAAGTTGACTGTAGTTTATGTTTGTACTAACTTTTTGACATTCAATAAAAATACTTCTGTGAAAACAATGCATACCACTATTTGATATATAAACCTAATAAGTAAAAGTAGACAAACATGATCACTGCAAAGATTCAAATGAGAAAAGGTGTTTGAAAAGATATATCTCTAAAGGTTATATCTCTAAAGGGTTAGGGCTGAAACACAATTTTTTTAATCGTCTTTGCAGAATATGTGCCTCTACATTGATGGAACATTCCTAAACCATCTCAACAAGCTTCCACAGAGGCTAGCCATAAAATAAACTACTTAAAAACAAAATAACTCGTAATATAATCCCCAAATAACAATTGATAATTATGAAATAGATACTGCTATTACAGAAATACCTATACTTGACATACAACATAAATTTAGGTGAAGAAGACTAAACTGCCAAAATAACAAGAAGAATAGGACTATTTGCATGAACCTGAAAAGACTAGTTTTGACGCGTTTGATTTGCCTGTTACTACTTATGGCTTAAAGACCGTAACTCTAAGAAATAGATGCACTGATAGACGCTAAATAACTCAAAGAGCAATAAATAATGAGGATATCAAAAACAGGACCTTGCAATTAGGTTCGAAGAGCTAAAAATAGTTGACGTCAATGCCAATGCCACTGACTGTAGGAAATATATTTACATATTATTAAAAGTGCAGCAAACACAAAAATGGAAGGTTACTTTTACAATCAAGTATTTTTCTTTCACTACATGACTGGTTTCCTTAAAAATATTGTATGTCATTTTTTAAATTGTTTAATTGCAAACAGATTTTTTTAACCTGATGCTGTTTAAACATGTCTAATCACAGTCACCTACAAACTTTTGGTTTGTGTTGAAAATTATACTCCACTTACGTTACGGCCATGGCTAATTTTTTCACTGCCGCTTTTCTGGTCTGTTCCTTCTCAAAGCACAGCGACTTGTAATTGATCCCATGGCAAAATGACGATGCGGAAGAACTGACAACTAAAACGTTGCAAGTGCTGTCCTTTTGTAATTTTTCTAATAATTGTGTTAATTCGGTTAAAACCTGAAATAAAACAGTACAAACTTAATTTTTTCTATTAAATATTTACAAAATCAAAAAGCAAAACTACTCCATTAATTTGGATCACTTCAAATAAGCAGGTCCATTAATAAAAAATCCCGATTTTATTAGGTACAGTGAAAGTTGTATATAATGTATAATTTTTTTAAATTGTATTGAATTTTAATGAGACTCAGTGGCTAAAGTATGACAACCAGTGTACCAAACTAAATAGTTCTTAGTGAAGATCAATTTTTATTCTGAACCAGCACTAACCAAATCACTTCTAAACATCTGGGATTGCCCGACTATATTTCTAATAATAAGCACAGGATCCTTATTAACCCTCCTGCCGCGGGTGAATTTTCAATTTGCAGGAAAACGCGGTATGTTGAACGGGGAAATCGCGTCACCCGCGGCTGGAGGGTTAATATTATATATTTAATTTTTTAATAAATGGAAAGACTTACATCCAGTGTCAAGTAGGCCTTTTCGTTAATGCCTGGTTTCAAAACCACCTGCACCAGGTTATCCAGCTGCCGAACAGTGATCGACTTGTAAGCGGTAAAGTTTGCATAATCGAAATTGAAGTCCGCATCCACAACCTCCTCGAGAGCCAACTTCATGAAATTCTCGTCATTCCTCTTAGCCTTCTCCTCTTTCTCCATCTCCGCATCCTTTTTCGTCCTCTTCTTTCCCGCCGCAGCAGCATTATGTGCTGCCTTCCTTTTTCCTACTGATTTCTCTGCTTCGTCTTTGTCATCGGAACCTTCTACGCTAGAAAACGAACTGCTTGAGTGTCTCCGAATAATCCTCGATGCATCTGCAATATTTGGAAACGCGGATGGAGACGGTGGAGGACTGTGCACTGAACTACGATTGGAATCCTTCGACTTCTTCCGAGAAATTTTTTTTAGGTTGGGCGGAGGCGGGGGAGGGCTCTCCTTCTTCCTCAGCGACTTTGGAGAAGTCCGTTCTGTACTATCGGTTAAATCTTTCTTAATCTCATTAGTAATATTGCGCAAATCTTTTTGAACTTTATCGAGAGACTTTCTTGATTCTTCGTTCTTGACAGAGTAAAGCATGTTCACGGCCCCTTCGTCCATGAGGAGCTTATCAACCTCGGTAAGTCGTTTCTTGCCCTTTGTTGGTGTTTCCGGGCTCTTCTCCAGTTTCTTTTCAGGAGCTCTCAATCTCTGAGGCTGCACTCTTTCCGCTGTGGTGTAGGTCTTTATTGGTTTTTGAGAGTCCTCTTTCCTGACGTCGTCTTTGATTGGCGTTCGAGGTGGCATCTTCTTCTCTTCCACACTTTTGATGGGTTTTTGCGGCGACGTAACTTTGTCGGCAAGGTATTTTGCGGTGCTTGGTTCATCAGGGTCCCAGATCACCTGCAAATACCATATAACATAAAGGTTTACATTTTTTATTTTCTACAAACTCATAAAATTACGCCTTTACATTCAAACTATGTAGATTACCTTCTTCTTGATGATACGGCTGCTCTTAGTGACATAAGCCGTCGGTGGAGTCTCACGAACAATTTTCTTTTCCGAAACAGGGAGTTCCTCCGTAGACTTTCGCTTACGTTCATACGTCTTTATCGGGGCAGTAGTTTGAGGTTTTGGCTTCGACACAACAGTAGCCACTGGTTTAGACTCTAAGTCGATGTTGCTGGACTCGAGGATTTTTGTGGTATCAACTGAATTTATTACCTCAATGGATTTTATGTCAATCTTCTTGTTGGTGTCCTCAACCTTCTTCTCGTCTGATCTCTTACCTGTAAAATTTATAGTAATGGAAATTTGTATGTATAAACTATTATAAGTCTTTTTGGTTGACGTAATATTCTTAATTCTTTCCTTACTGTAAAATTTTATGTTGTCGGATTTCAATTAAATCCGCAAACATCAATTGAGAAACAGAAATGATTTTTGTTTCAATGAGGTAGAAGACAGTAACCGGAAATAGTATTTGACAAAAAATGTTTAAATAAAAAATTAAATTGAGAAAATTTCTATAACTAACCTAGTGTTTATATATCAAATATTTTTGACAGTCTAGATTGTAGACTTTTGACAGGATTTTGGAGATTTGTTTACAGAAGTTTCAGTCCAATAATATTACTACTACATACCATCAACTTTCTTCTCCTCCAGTTTCTTAGTTTCACCGATTTTTTCGTCATTCTTTTTACACTCAACTTTCTTTGCCTCAACAATTTTCTCATCATTCTTTTTGGACACAACTTTCTTCTCGTCAATCTTTTTAACACTTTTATCATCGATTTTCTTTGCAACTTCCTTTTCCTCGTGTTTGGTTTTTGTAACCACAATCTTATCAACCGCCTTCTCCTTGTTCATATTACCACCCTCAACTTTCTTCTCCTTGATTATCTCAACAGCACCCACCTCCTCCTCAATTGTACTATCAGCATCACTAACCCTCGTCTCGTCGATTTTCTTGTCAATTACAACCTTTTTGTCCTCGATCTTGGGCTCCACTTTTGACTTTATTCTAGGTGGTATCGTAACATTCTCAATCGCGCTACTATAACCACTATAATTCTGTCTTCTCCTGCGACCGCGTCTTGGCAGTTCACTCAGCTGTTTCAGCGCTATTTCCCTCTCCAGATCCTTATCAATGACAACAATCTGCTCCTCCTGAATGTGAGTCGTTAAACTACGTTTTGATGAAACTGAACGCAGCGGCTGATCGTCATTGCCTTCGAGAATTGCAATCAAATCGGAATTGTCTTGGATTGTTTTTTCAGAGCTTTTTGTTGATGTAGCTGGGGCAATTTTTTTTGCAAGTCGCTGAGTTAGTTTCTTTGTAAAGAGTAGGTTGGCAGGGTTGGATTTATTCTCGCCATGCTTAGCGCGCTGCCGTTCGAGGATCTCCCGGGCAATCTCGTCTTTTGAGACAATCTGGCTTGTAAGGTTCTTGTAGGGAATCTTGACGCCAAGACGCGGCTTTGGGGGGACCTTACCGTTTCGGAAAGTGTCTTCTACCGGATTGTCTATATTTCTGCCAAGCATGTGGCTTGGGATTGGAGGGACCTCTGGTGTCACTAGGGGTTGTTGTTGGTTGCATGTCTCTGAAAATGGTCAAATGTATGAAGTTTTCTACGGATACATAATAAATTTGTACTTTTTTTTTAATTAAGCTAGTAACACTGATAAGAAGATGTGTATACAAGAAGAACATGATGGGCTATAATAGGTTATCAAGTCTCTAAGATTGCTACTAAGGACTTTATAGCTAGATGAAAATACCACTAGCAAAACCATTAGTACAAAAACCATTGAAACTGATACAAACTGAAAATCTACACTTTTTTGATAATCAGAGTTTGCACTTTCGATAATTTGTTTATCCCATACAAGCTATTGCTTGATTATATTTTCAATTTGCATGGAGTTTACTTTACTATAGAAATTTGGTAGTGTTTCCTTTTTCTAATTCGGCGGTTCTAAAACTACTCCCGCTCACGGCAGCCTAATAGGTCCGTTCCTCTCCTAGAGGTCGGACGACCCCAGTTTGAAAAAGCCTGTTCTGATTGAACTCTTGTATATTTAAAGAAACTTTAAAATTAAAATAATTCTAAGAATTTTTTTGTAGTAACTAATTTTGTACAAAATGCATTATTTTCGGGTTATGAGCAATTAATCAAAACTGCTGCACTTCAAATTATGAATATTTTCCCACATACACACACACACACACACACACACACACACACACACACACACACACACACGCACGCACGCACGCACGCACGCACGCACGCACGCACGCACGCACGCACGCACGCACGCACGCACGCACGCACGCACGCACGCACGCACGCACGCACGCACACACACACACACACACACACACACACACACACACACACACACACAAACATTCATTTTGATTTGGCAGTTTGAACATTTATTTTAATTCTATTTAATTGTTTGGCTATTTTCGTAAAATGTAAAATATTTGAAGTGTTGTATTAGAAAAATGAAAGGTATAACTAGGGCTGTGAAGTCAGAGTCATGGAGTCGGAGTTCAGACAAATTATAGAGGAGTCGGAGTCAGAAAAAATGTACCTACTTCGACTCCGAGTTCAGGTTTAATTACTGTAGAAAAAAACATGCAAGATGGATGTTGCCTGAGCATACAGTAAACAAATAATAAATACAAATAATCAAACTACAACACACACTTTCCAAACGAAAGTGAAGATGATTAACAAAAGTAATAGAACAGAAATTTGAACAAGAGACTTAAAATGAGCTTGAGAAGTAGGGCCATAGTTCAATGTAGTATCAGTTATTCAAAGTATACCTGTAGCTATAATTATGATTATTTTCAGCTTTGAAAATAATTAATAATCATTTAAGGGCATCTTTGCAGGAGAATTAGTGTCCCTCACAACAATTTTATATTGCACTTAATTTTGTTTTTATTAGAATGAATTTTATTTCGTATTATACGTCTTATAGGTGATTTTGTGATTATTGGAGATAGAACGTCGGTTAAATGGACAAAGTCAAGCCGAGTTGTATGTTCTCTAATGAGAAAACAGTTTAATACGTAATGATTTCAGAGATGTTTTGAATCAACAAAGAAATTACATTTTATAATTAATTTTTTTATTTGTGGTTCGTTTATTTGTGTTCTTAAATAACATTTTTTATTAGTGGTCCCATTAATAGGGCTTTTTGATATCGTATAGGCTTTTATTTACATTTCGATTGTCAGTTAAAATATTTTTGCCAACAAATTCGCTGGACACAAATAAAACTTTTGTTTCTTCCTATGGGTTCAGCATTTGTTTGTGAGGAATTTGATATATTATGCACAAGCCATATGTTTAATACAATCAGAATACCTACTCAAATAGAAATTTAATTTATAAAAATTTGTTTCTTTTTTTTTCCTGGAAGTATTTTTGTTTTCATAGCAAATTTAATATTACACCGTTGTTTTATTCAATATCAAATTTGTGATTATTTACATGTAAGACTTTTATGACACCGAATTATATGAAAATGTTATTGCTTATATAAAAAATGATAAATCTTAAATTAAAAAAATAAAAATATACACTCTATTTTATTAGAAAAAACTACCAAATTTCTAGAATAAATTGGACACACTGTATACTAAAAATTTATTTTAACAATAGCTTGTTGAAAACCAAAAAAAACCTTGGCCCGAAATTTTGTTTTTTTTTTTTAATTTTTCGTTGGCAAATTTTTCATAATTAAAACTGTACACAGTTTTTTTGAAGAAATAAAATTTTATAGGTAATAATATAATAATAATAAATAATATTACAATATCTTTACGATATTTGATAAATTTTAATTAAAATTCAACGAATTCTTTTTCTAGATTTTTTTCAAATAACTGACAAGTTCCACACTTACCTTCCTGATTGCACTCATCTTGGTAACCTTCTCCGTCTGCTATCTTCAGCTCCATGTCATTACTTGTCTCCTCCGGTTGTTGATCCCTGATTTCAACATTATTTTCCACGACAATCACCTCTTCAACAGACTCGACAAAATACACCTGACCAGAATTGTCTGTAACAGTGACGGGACCATGTCCAAGCTTATCCGCTTTATCTACCACCTGCTCTACGACATGCGGATCATCCTCAGTGACTGCAAGCTGCTGCTCCTGATGTTGCTGAGTAGACTCTTCAGCATCATCGCTTTCGTCAAAATCCCTCGATATTGCCTCGGCAATAGACATTCCAGATTGTTGCTGTTGTGGAGGAGAAAGAGACTGCGGATCCTCGGCACCTTGGACAATCTGCGATAGCTGCGTCTCAATACTGTCCTGGTGCGATAATGTTGGCGGATCTTCTGGCTGAAGGGACATTGCCTCGGAGACGGATATTTCCGTGCCTTCGATGACATTCTGCTGCGTGACAATCTCTTCTGCAATACAAATAATAGAAGATTATTGGCTAAGAAAGTTGAAAAAGCCAAATACATTATAAGGATTTTCAATTCTTTTCTTTTCAGATTTATTTATAGATTTATACATACATAGTTTGAATGGACCAGTAGATATTACAGAAAAAATCAAAACTGTCAATACCTTTCTTCTTGAATAACTTCACGATTACAATAAATATCAAGACAAAATTTTGTATTCTTACATAAGAGCACACGATGAAGCCATTTTTGTCGTCAGAAATTTTTTCTGTCCACAAGCTGTACCTGGGCGATATTCTACTTTTTTATTTTTAATGGGATCAATATGGGGGTTTTCAGATTTATTTAGAATATTTTAAATGCTTTAAAACCACGTATAACATAGCATGTATAACGTTTATGAAATTATCACAAAATACAATACAAGATCCCATTAGGTGGCCCCTCCAGATCACCTGACTTTACCACCATGAATTTCTTTCTATGACCATAGATAAAAACTAGCATCTAATGCAATAAACTGAAATTATGATTATGACCATAGATAAAAACTAGCATCTATGCAATAAACTGAAATTGTACAGGAACTGCAGGCGGCAGTTCATAAGGTTATTAAGGACATACGACTTCAGCCATTATTACTTTTTGTTTACAACAAATAATGGTCAATCTATGTGAGGTTCAGTGCCGGATTTACCCCGGGGCACGTGCAGCAATACAGGGGCCTCCACAAACTTAAGGAGGCAAAAATTATCTAACTAAAATGATAATTTAAAAATAGTTTAATTTATCATTAATAAAGTAAAGTATATTGGAGATTGATGAAAAGATTTGTTCTCAATATTCTGACTGTAATTGATTTGACTTTTAGAATCATTTGGAGGATGTAAGCATTTTGGGCATACACAAGTCTGCAGAGAATTTAGTAAAAATTTATAAAGATGATCTAGATTCTAGAGTATAGTCTTGGGAATGAGTTGGTGCAGTTTCTAGCGTTGATAGATGCTTAAGAGGAACTATACCGTCCACAGCTATCCAAAAGAAATGTTTTATTACAAAATATTAGTTAATAACTACTTCGAGAATTCTTTCCCTAATATATATTAATTAATCATTAATAATGAATTTGGTGTTAATGGTGTCAAATTGCAGTGGAGGACCTTTTTTTGCGAAATGAAAATTATTAAAGATACATTGCGCATGAGGATGACACAGAAATGCCTGGCATATCTTTGATTGCTCAATGGGGTCTATCATTATGCAACTTTGTTCCATTTAACTGGCATCATAGCCCTTACAGTTTCCGAGATTTTTCTGTAGGTACATCATATGCAGTGGGACAACCTGTGTAGTGTCATCCAGCATTGGCCTGTTACATTCAGTAAAATTTCAAGAAGATTCGAGATAACACGTCTTTAGACCAGCTATAATACTTCAACTCAATTTTTCTCCATATATCGTTTACCATATCGTAACAGGAAACTATAAATTTTTTTTGCAATTAACAGTTTTTAAATTGTTTGTATTTGAAATTTTACATGATCGCCAATTGTCAAAAAACCAAATTATAATCACCTTTGATAACACACTCTGTAACATTTGCAGCCTCACAAGGCCTCTCAACAGAGGGCTCATTATGATTCACTAGAACATATCCCTCCTCTGTAACCTCATCCATTACAACAGAATCCACATCGTGAACCTCATGTGAATCAACCTCTTCTAAAGTAACCTCCTCGACCTCCTCCACTATCATCTCCTCATTAGCCTCAACAGTTTGCGATACGATGTCATCTACAACAGCCTCCGTGCAACCTGCAACACCAACAGCATCCACTTGCACCTCTTCACAAATTTCTTCATCAGTTGTTTTCTCAATTGTTTCCTCATTAGTTGCCGTAGCAACCAGACTGTCAATAGATGGGGGTGTTGTAGGATTAATTTCATTTTCAACCGTTATATCGTATTTTGAGTCAATATCAGAAGTGCTATTAACCTCTCCAGTTGTAACGTTATACTCAGTAATTGTAGACACATGTATATTAGATTCCTCATGAGAATTAACTGTATCTTGGATAACTACCTCCGAGTTGTTATGAACCTCTTCATGAGTTCGTACAATATTTTCTTCAATCGTCTCCATAGAATATGAAACTTCCTCGATGTATTCCGAACTTGCAGCGCATAGTTCTTCGTGACCGGAAGTGGCTGTTGAGGTTACAATTTCATTTGTAGCGTCCATAGCTATCAAATATTGCTCAGTAGAATCGTTCAACACAGTTTCTGTAGAGGTTGCCTCATTTGGTAAACAGACAGCTACGTTTGGATTGGGAACACACTCCCTACCCTCTTTAACTTCATTAATTATGTTTTCGGTACTATTCTCTAAAGGACTGTCCATCTCTGTTGAACTAAGACCGTCTCCATTTGTGTTCGGCACTTGGTAAATATCAGCCTCCATATCCATTTTTCAATCTGTAAATATATTAATTTAATGAAGAGAAATTTTACGAACACAAATACAAGTAAAAAGTTGTGTATTTCGTGAAAAACGATTAGGTGTACTCGATATTGCTCGATTTACCAACACTAGACGCGAATGTTACTGGACTGTTACTTAAGATGGTAAACATAGACAGTACAGTTAAGATAAAACCTTTCAAATTTAAATGAATTGGATACTCACCTTTTAAAATAATGAAGGGCAAACAATTAAATGAAGTTAGGGTAGCATTTTGGTCAAACTTTACAAAATTTACGCGATATTCGACACTAAAAACGGCGAGATCAACGTTACATTTAATGTAAGCCCGTTTCAGCCATTACAAAACGTACAAAATGCCTAACAATTTGCTTACCGTATTTGACGTCATCACAACACCAAATCGTACCAATCCATGAAGAGAAATCCAAAAAGTCTCTTGTCATAATAATTGTTAAATTTGAAATAAAGACGTTTAGAAATGTTACATTTTGTAAATTATGTTGAATGTAGGTGTCTATTTAAGTAAAAGCTTATGAAGTTAAAGTTTAGCAGGTTCTTGTTATTATCAGTTTGGTTTTAGTTATCTATACCCGACGTCAAATAAATTACAACATCACCAGCGCAAGTTTACAGCTCTGACTTGCCTCTCCTTTTTCGAAATTTGGAATTCTGTTTCTACACTTCGTTTGCAATTCGTTGGCAATTGTTTGCACCCTTTTTCTTTTCGTTTGTACTCCCACAGTTTTCGAGATACAATTAAAACATTCGGGAAGGCAAGATTCACAGTACCTTCCCTTCATTTTTCAAAATTTTAAATTCTATTTAGACAGATCATTTGCAATTTCTTTGCAATTTTTTGCACCCTTTTTAGTTTCGGTTACGCAGGGGGCGTTATACAGGAGGGGCCATTTTACAGATAAAATTGAATCAAATTCGGGGGGGGGGCAGATGTACACTAGCCCCTTCTTTATTGAAATTTGAAATTCTGTTTCTATACAGATCGTTTGCACCCTTTTTAGTTTCGTTCCCACACCTACCGTTTTCGTGAAAAAATTAAAACAATTTTGTGAAGTATGAAATTGATCATTTTTCAAAATTTCATTGTATTTTTGTTAATTGTTTGCAATTCGTACGCACTTGTTTTTCAGATCTATTTAAAATAAAGTTTGAAATGCAAACCTACTCCCTACCCCCTCTTTTAACATCTTTCTAATGTGGGACATTAGAATGTGTGATTTATTGCAGTTTAGTCCCAAATTCTAAATTAATGGTAACGTTAATTTATTAATTGTTTCTTAGCCATTTACGCACCATTTACGCCTCGTGGAGATACTATCGCCAACCCCTGATGTGGTACCGGGTGATTCAATTTCGAACCTCACCATGGAGACCTCGCTTATTAGTGGAGATAGAGCCTGTGTATTTGGCAAAGTTTCATACTTTTGTGCTAATCAATTATCTGAAAAGAAATTTAAGCTATCATTTTTCATTTTGAAGATATCTACAAAAACCTGAAATGTTAAGATATTGTTTTTAATTTTTTATTCAAAACCAAATGTAGCTAGACATTTGAAACAAAAACATTCTACATGTACTTTTTAACAAGGAATGCAGTGTCATTCTTTAATTTGAAATGACATCAAAGATGGCGGCGTAACTATGACTAACTTTTGTTTTTCTTAAGGGCGCCATGTTGAATTTTGGCATTTTCCGATAGTCGTTTTTTTCTCATTTTCGCAATGTGCAACATGTTACCACTAGTTTTTTTAGTTTGTCGCCGCATCGTACAATATTCCTAACATTGTCTGAACGGTTACACGAGAAGTCTATTATCTCCGCTCGCAAGATGGCGACGCTTAGTGTCAGCTGTCAGCGCTAGGTCAGCGCTAGCACCGCTTAACTAGCGCTGGCGGCGCTGGCCAGCGCCCGATGTAGTTGTACACACGCTGTTTTAAATTTATCAGGAAAACGGTAGGGGTGCAAACGAAACTATAAACGGTGTAAACAATTGCAAACGATTTGTAGAAATAGAATTTCAAATTTCGAGAAAGGAGGGCACCTCCGTTTTTGTTTCAATTTTATGTCGAAAACGGCGAGGGTTCAACCGAAACTAAACGGGTAAAAACAATTGCAAACGATAAAACTAACTGCAAACGATCTGTAGAAATAGAATTTAGAAAAACGACGGGCTACTGTGAATTTGGCCCCCCCGAATTTGTTTTAATTTAATCTCAAATACGATGGGGTGCAAAGTGCAAACGAAAAAGGGTGGAAACAATCTGTAGAAACAGAATTATCAAAATTACGAAAAATGACGGGCCAAATTTGACAGAAGTGAATTTAAGGTCAATTTATTTACTTTTCCCCGTCCGTCGCAGTTGAACCGCGTATTTACCAGTTACAATTTTCATGTTTTTGTTTATTTGATACACAATGTACATACACACGATGTACAGCCACTACCAACGTAACGAATTTGTGTTATACATATGTAAATTGAGAAGTGCATTTGAAACATGTACTCTAAATATGAATGTTTCAAAGGTTTTAAATAGTAATGGAGGTATTATGTATTATGCAAAATTATTTTTTAATCGTTCTGATATTAATCAATTCAATTAGTTACTCGGTTATGACAAAAGTTGCATGCTTGCATGTTGGCTTGCATGAGCGTTGTATGCGCCTAATATCACCCGGGACGGCCTTGATTTTGACGTTTCTTCGGCCGCTGACGGCGGATAACTTCGCGTGTTTGCAGCCATGTTGTCCTGTATGAAAGTTATTTTTCATTTTAGAATTAGTTTTTAAATTAAAAATTGCCGAGCTGACATAATGCCCAAGTGCGATGAGAAGACCAGGTATATACCGGCCACATTCGCATGGACTCTGCTCTTGGGCGCCACAACCCTTTTCTTTTATTATCCGTGAGTTTTTAGCAATTTGCAGCTTAACAAAATCTAATAAACTCGACTTTTCCAGGGCCCAGTATTACATATTACGTTATCCATGGGTACCGGCATATCAGGGAGTGATAACATTTTTTGTTCTGGCAAATTTTACATTAGCAACATTCATGGACCCGGGTGTTATACCGAAAGGTAGAATCAAAAATAGTTTTCTTGATCGACCAAGATCCCAAATTTTGTTTATTTAAGCACCGCCTGACGAAGATAGAGAAGATGACTTTAGGGCCCCACTATATAAAAACGTGGAGATTCATGGGATAACAGTACGAATGAAATGGTGTGTTACTTGCAAATTCTACAGACCTCCGAGATGTTCACACTGCAGTGTTTGCAATCACTGCATTGAGGTTAGTTTTTTTATTATTTTGGAGTTGTCATTTCCTCTCATTTTATAATAAACAATAATAGGCCTATAATATCTCAAAATAATTTTACCCATGATCTCATTTGTTTAGTGTTTTTTTTGTTGTTGTTTTGATTGTTGGTTTCAAGTTTACTGATAAGTTATCATTTAAATTAACTGAAACAATGGGAACAAAGTTTACTGTGCTCCCATTAGTTTAAATTTGTTTTATCTCTGTTAAGGGATTGACTGTAATTGAAGAATTCGGATTTTTTAGTTGGTATTTCATTTGATTGCAGCTTAATAGGATGGCTATAATCAGTACCCAAATAAAGCAAATTAAATAGGGATCTAATAAATACCTGACGTTTGCTCTGCGCAAACAGTTGGTGGTTGTGATTAAATTTTATCTTTTGATCTTTTTGTATATTGTCTATTGCACCATGTATTTTGTAAAGATTGTAGTTATATCTATAGTTTCATTAACTGGAAAAGGCATATACATCATAGATGATTTTCCCACGACAATTATTACTGTATAATCTCTAATAACCGAAATAACTCTGGCTGAGCTCTGTTTGAATAAGAATAACTACTGGTACGGGAAAAAATTGTTACAGAAAGGCATTTTTGTAGGTTTATACATTTATTTAAATACTTACTTAAAACAAGAAAGCTTTCTATGTAAATTTAAAATTATATACCATACTATGGGGAATATGGCCAAACCTTGCCATATTCAAAATTCAATATCTTTGGTTCTAGTAATCGTATCGGACTCATTTTTGTTTTATTTTATTTTTGTTTTACAATCATTTATAATGACCCTGTATTTGCTAGGTAACTGCATACAATTATTGTTTTAAGTTATATTAGTAAAAAAATAAAAACCATTGAATTCTTTTAATAATTATTACATAGTCGCCCCCACAATGGATATAATCAAAAAATGTATATAATATCTGCCACACTTTTACCTACAAAATCCAATTTTTTCTAGGATGGAGTCTCTTATAGTACAAAAGATATTAAATTTATCTGACGTGAGCCACGCGCTGCGTGTCGAAACTCAATGGGCGCGTTCAGCGAACGCAACCGTTGCGACAGTTGGCCGCAGCAGTTTGCTGAACGGTTCCGCTGACTAGGTAATAACAAGTGTTTGACACTAAGCAACCCTTAACGTGTTTGCGCTGACTAGTCAACTGTTGCGTTCGCTGAACGCTCCCAATGAAAAGCGCAGCATGCAACTACTTCAGACGTGTGCGCGACGTTCTTGAACATCTCGCAGACAGCAGGCTGGTTCAACATGCTAGTGCAGTTTGTTTTATAAGAATGGAGTGAGTGGACGTGCTTATTTATTAGATGCTAAAAATATTTATTTATTAAATGCTTTTAAAATATTCCAACGTCTTCTTACCATATCAAACGTTATACATTTTGAACCGATAGATGTTTCAATCCATTCAATTTGCCTCCACATCCAATTATAAAGTAAAAAGCATAGTTCTCAGAAAAATCACAAATTGCAATGCAGTCATATTCTTGCAACGATTGTTTTTTGCAGTTCAAAAAATCATTTTGACTTTTCACTAAGTATAAATGCGTAATAGTAATTTTTCTAAACCGGTCTTCAACATGGTTCAAAGTGATGGTGCAAAGTGGTTCTGTCGATGTTCATCCATTTTCTATAAGTGATTCGTCGATCAACTGTGTTGCGCCAGGACATTCAGAACATTTTACAAAATAACAATTTGTTGATGATTGAACGAAAATCATATGTTTTAAACAGTCATGATAACTTTTACCTAGATGTTATTTTAATGCCAATAATTGGTATTTTATTACTTTCCTGATCGACGAATCGAATCGACAATTACTTTCTGATCGACGAATCACTTATAGAAAATGGATGAACATCGACAGAACCACTTTGCAACTAATGACATACCCAATTGATGAATATTTACAAAAATATAAGACCAGTTTAGAAAAATTACTATTGCATTCATACTTAGTGAAAAGCCAAAATGATTTTATGAACTGCAAAAAGCAATCCTTGCAAGAAGATGAGTGCATTATTATCTGTGATTTTTCTGAGAACTATACGTTAGTCGTTATATTTGGATGCGGAGCAAATTGAATGGATTGAAACTTCTATCGGATCAAAATTTAGAACGTTCAATACCGTTAGAAGACTTTGGCATTTTTTAAAAGCGTTAAATAAATAAATATTTTTAGCACCTTATAAATTAGTATGTCCACTCACTCTGTTCGTACAAGGCAACTTGCACTAGCATGTTGAACCAGCCTGCTGTCTGCAAGATTTCAAGAACGTCGCGCACACGCTCGAAGTAGTCGCTTGCTGTGTTTTTCTTTGAGTTTCGACAATATATAAATAATTTTTTTTTTTTTTTGTGGGGATGTTGCCATGTTCACAAAGCCAGTTGGCGTGTCTGTGCGGCAGTCGGGGAGACGGAGTATTTGAAAAATCCCCTGCCTAACCTGAGCTTGAACCCTGGACTTCTGAGTGGAAGGCATTCGCCTTATCCACTCGGCCACCTCCGCTCGCGATAATAAAAGTAATATCTTTTGAACTATAAGAGACTCTTAGAAAAAAATGGGGTATGTACGTAAAAATGTGGCGGAAATTATATATATTTTAGAAAATAAACTGCTTCCGGGTTATGCCGTGTGTCAAGATTTGTTAATGCTGACGTTTCGCGAACCATGTGTTGAGCAAAATTCAAAAAGTGAGGGAGATCAAGCTAGTGGTAGCGATTTTAGCTTAAAAGCATCTACAGGTTGTTACATATGTGGCGACAAAACTCACTTTAAAGCTCGATGTCCAAAGAAATTATTCCGAGGGAGATATAATAATTTTAGAGGTGGACGTGGTAGAGGACGGTTTAATATGCAAAGTCAACATAAAGAACAGGCGAATTCTGCAGGAGAGGAAATCGTGTTAATTGCAGCAAACTTGAGCAACCATGAAGAATTTACGAGTCACAACGTTTTTATCTTAGATTCCGGAGCAAGTAATCACTTCGTAAAGGAGGAGCTAGAAAGCTATATGAGAAATGTCACAGACCTTGATCATGGGATATCAGTACATATGGCAAACGGACAAATATTGAAATCTTTTAAAAAGGGAACGATTCAAGGGACTTGTCAGGGCAAAAAATTAAATATCGAAGCTCTAATAGTACCAGGTATAAGACATAATTTGCTTTCAGCAGCTAAATTGACTTCGAGAGGACACAGAATAATTGTGGAAAAGGAACACATGTTAATCTGTGGTAAGTCCTTCATGTTGACATGCAATAACATAAATGGATTGTATACACTAAAATTAAGTGATTTTACAAATGAATCTTGCAATATAGCCATTAAAAATAATGACTTATGGCATAGACGTTTGGGTCATATTGGAAAAGATGCTTTGAAACAGCTTGGATTGCCAATTCCGACAGGTCAATGTAGTATCTGTATAGAGGCTAAAGCCATGAGGTTACCATTCTATAAAAACGAAAAACGATCACAAGCAAAAGGAGAGCTTATTCATACCGACATCTGTGGGCCAATTACACCAGCAGCAAGCAGTGGAGAAAGATATTTCCAGGTAATCTTGGATGACTTCTCTCATTTTCTAATGGTAAAATTACTGAAATACAAAAGCGAAGCAGAAGAAAATTTGAAGGAGTACATAAATGAAGTGGATAGGCAAGCTGGAATTAAAGTAAAAAGAATAAGACTGGACAACGGTGGTGAGTTCACTTCTAATAATTTTAAACATTTTTGTAAAGTGAATGGAATTAAGCTAGAGTATACCATGAGCTATAGTCCACAAATGAATGGAAAATCAGAACGTATGAACAGAACATTGTTAAATATGATACGTGTAAAACTTGTAGACTCTGGTATTCCAAAATTTCTGAAGGGTGAAGCCTTAAAAGCATCTGTATATGAACTAAATCGAAGTCCCACATCAGTTTTGGAAAGAGGTCAAACTCCTGCAATGGTCTGGCATGGAAGAAACGATATTTCAAAGGTGAGAATATTTGGCTGTCGAGGATGGGTCACAAATACATTAAGAGAAAATAAACTCAACCCTAAAGCCAAACGTGCAGTAATGGTAGGCTATTGTGGAGGTGGATATAGAATGTGGATGCAAAATGAAGAGAAAATAGTAAAATCTAGAGATGTTCATTTTGAGGAGGAAATAATGGAATGTAGGGATACAGAAAGCAACAAAAATAGTAGGGATTGTAATGATGAAGAAGGAGTCAAACAATATTTGATAATACCTACAGATACAGATCAACCCAGTCAAAGTACATCTGATGAAAGAGAAATAGATGAAGAAGTAAGAGAAGAAATAAATGAAAATGATTCAACAGGAGATGGTGAAAGGGAAGTAGTTTCAAGTTTCGGAAGAACAATCAAGAAACCAAAAATCCTACAGGATTATGAACTTTATTCGGCTTACTGTTTGTTAAGCACATCATCAGATGAACCAAGGACTTATAAAGAAGCATGTAAATATCCAGAATGGAGAGAAGCTATTAAAAGTGAACTAGATTCACATGAAACGTTGCAAACTTGGACTACTGTAGAATCACCAAAAGAACAGAGAGCAATTGAAACCAAGTGGATCTTTCGAATAAAGGAGGATGGAAAGAAAAAAGCTAGGTTAGTAGCACGAGGCTTCCAAGAAAAGTACGAAAGAGAAAATGAGTTTAATTATGCTCCTGTATGTAGAATGTCGACTGTAAGAATATTATTGTCCGTGGCTGTGCAGAATAGCTGGAACTTAAGACAAATAGATGTACCAACTGCATTTCTGAACGGTAATGTACAGGGTGATGTTTTTATATATACCCCAGAAGGTTTAAACTGCAAGGAGAAAACACTCAAGTTAAATCGTGCTTTGTATGGTCTACGAAGAGCACCAAAAGTCTGGAATGATCGATTCAGTGAGATTATGACAAATTTTGGATTTCGTCGGTCAAAATATGATTACTGTTTATATTGTAAAAACGATGTGTATCTTGTACTTTTTGTGGACGATGCAATCATTACTGGAAAAGATCAAGAAATTGAAAAGCTACTCAAACATTTGTATGTCGAGTTCAAAGTGAAAATTCTTGGAAACGTGTCATCATTTTTAGGTATGCAGATAACAAAGAAAGAAGAAGAACTAAAAATAACACAACCAAGAATAATAGATAAATTATTAAAGGAGTTTAAAATGGAAGAATGCAAAGGAATATCAACACCCATGGAAGTGAATTTTAAAATTGAAGATGCCCCTGTAAATGCCGAAGTACCATATCGTCGTTTAATATGCAGTCTGATGTACATATCAATTACATCACGACCAGATTTAGCCTATGCAGTCTCGTATTTAAGTCGATATTTGGACAAACCCACTGATGAGGCCTGGAAAGCTGGAAAGAGGGTTCTACGATACCTAAGTACTACAAAAGATTTGGGACTAATGTATAAAAAAGGAACAGCAGGAATAGAAGCATATTGTGATGCAGATTGGGGAGGAGATAAGCAGACTAGGAAGAGTGTAAGCGGATTTGTTGGTTTTCATGCAGGCAACCTAGTGGCTTGGCATTCAAAGAAACAGAACTGCGTTGCACTTTCATCCATGGAGGCAGAATACATCTCTGCAAGTGCTGCTGCTCAAGAAATTATAAACTTAAAAGGTGTATTATCAGAGTTCACAAATGTAAATTGTGCAGTTCTGAAAATGGACAATTTGAGTGCTATCTCAATGATAAACACCTTTGAAAATTCGAAACGTGGAAAACACATTGACATTCGTTACCATTTCATAAAAGACTTAACCATTAAAAAGGAAATCAAAGTTGAATATGTTAGTACTCATCAAAATGTAGCTGATTTGTTTACAAAACCACTATGTAGAGAAAAGTTTGTACATTTTAGAGATATATTGTTATATTAGCAATTTAACAGATTATGTTCAATACTGTGTAAATTGAAGGGGCGTGTTGAGAATATTACTGTAACGTGGTCAATCATGTGTTCATGTGTTCAGTGTTCAAGTGTTCTCGTTGTTATTGATATATGACATTATTATATTAGTCAGATCTATGTCAAATGAGTAATAAAAACTATTACAACAGATTGTTGTGTTTCACTATACACCACATATAACAACACCATGTTGCTCGCTTCTTCAAAGCTAATTGAATACTGTATTCCAGTATTACAGTATTCAATTAGCTTTGAAGAAGCGAGCAACATGGTTCGCAAACGTCAGCATTAACAAATCTTGACACACGGCATAACCCGGAAGCAGTTTATTTTCTAAATGATTCTGGCCGTGAAAGCCTATATATATATATTTTTTCCATGTAATAATTATTTAAAAAGTTCAATTCTTTTTTTTTTTTAGATATATAAATTAATAAATTTAATTAATAATATAATGATTTTACGCAGTTATCTAGCAAATATTTCAACCTTTAAAATAAAACGAAAATGGATCCTATACGATTACAGTAGGACCTC
>OZ030390.1:65647405-65902405 GCA_964023965.1 Melinopterus prodromus
TTGTGATTTATACTAAATTTCATTATTGCAGACATTTGACCATCACTGCCCCTGGGTGAACAACTGCATCGGGAGACGTAACTACAGGTTCTTCTTCTTCTTTCTGATATCGCTCAGCCTCCATATGACCAGTATATTTGCTCTCAGTCTGGTATTCGTGCTGAAGCACAAAGATAGGCTCTCCGATGTGGAACCAGTTGTGTCGTATCCTTTTATCTTAACGATTGAGCAATTATTACTATACAAATATTAAAATTTACTCACTTTGAAATGACAGAACGTATTGCTTATTTTCGGCAGTAAATGGTGCCACGGATTCTTAGCTCTCTGAGCCTAGTCGTTCAGAGTAATATTTATCTATAAGTAATTCCGGGAAAGATTTGTGATTGCTAGAATTTATCACAGACAAATGTTCACTTTCTATTATACCTTTCAACAAATGAACCCAACAAACTATTGCTAAATTGCTGCTTTTATGGTTTTTTGACAATGAATTTTTGAGCTACCGTAGTACAAGCAATTCAAGCTTCAAATGTCAAATACATAGGTTAACCTATGTAATTTTCATGTTATTCATGTTACGACTAAATGAACCAAGTGCGTATTTGACGGAGCTTTTGTCGAATTTTTGCTGGCAGACCACATTCTAGTATATTGAGATATGAACGCTTTGGTTCAGATCATCTTGACATGTATGTCATATTGAGTGCGTTTACATCGAGCGCTAGCATCCGATCGAATTGGATCGGATTGAAATTTATTTTCGTTTGGAGAGCCTTTGAGACGCTCAAAATGTGACACATATCAGCTGATTTACTGACAAGCCTTTACCTGTCGATATTAACAACTTTTAATGTCGATTTGATAAGACATGACGTTTTTAAGTTCAAGTCGATCCATATTCGATCGAATGCAAGCGCCCGATGTAAACGCAGTCAGTGTAAACCATGTAAACATTAATCTGTTATCACCCCGTTATTAACCTCATAGTAACCTTAAAAGCGTTTTTCAATAATATCGAACAAAATGTATTGACACATTTGCTGCCGAGCGGATACTGATCTAATATATTCGAGCGGATACCAGTGCCCATTACGGCAACAAACGTGTTAATAAGTTAATAAACAGCACAACGCAGTGGCGTTATTAACAACAAGCTCAAGTCAACCATTCAATTCAAACTCAAATCAGTAATTGAAATTAAACTACATTTCTGGTGTGAACCCTAATCCATGTAGATTACATTTAATAGGTGTCATGATAGGTTAGTATTTGCCAGTTTTGACTACAGTAGAACGTCGTTTATCCGGGTCAGCCGGGACCAGGTCTTTGCCGGATAATCCAAACATCTCATTTTTACTTTTCTTTAATGTTGTAATATGTAACTTGTTTGTACTAATACCGGGTGGTTTTAACTTGAGACTTCCAAATATCTCGAGAAATATGCATGGTACGACAAAAGTGTCTCAAATAAACTTGTAGGACGCAGAGGGGGAAATGAGATGGCGATTGGTTTAACGAAATGTGTTGGTCTGTGTAGACACGTGTCTTTGCGCTCTGTACTTAACTTATGTTTCTAGGGTTAATTCTACTGCATTTTGGTCTGGTTTTTTTGTGTTCATTCAGTAAGTGCCGCACAATATTGGCACCAACTTGCACAATGTCCAGTACTCGTAGTAGCGCTGATAAGAGGGCTATTAAGGAGTGTGCACCTGAACTGCTCGGTGACGACCGGTTCATGTCTGAGTTTTTGCAAAAAATAGCAAACAAGGTTGATGCGCTCCTCGATGCAAAAATAGCTGTCCTGGAGGAAAGGATACAAAATTTGGAAGTGTCCAATAAGGAGTACAATGAACGAGTGCGGAGATTGGAGGATTTGTTAGAGAAAAGCGTTGACCGAGCCGATGCTCTGGAACAGTATTCAAGACGTTGCAATATACGTATCTCGGGAATTCCACCAACAGCTCCTGGCAAAACTGAGGATGCTGTAATGGATCTTTTTGTGCGTTCCCTGGGGTCTTCTGTGACATCTTCGTGTATCGATAGATGCCATCCCGTGGGACCGGTGCGGAACAACACTCAGGATGTCATTGTGAAATTTGTGTCCTACAAGCATCGTCTTGAGGTTATTCAAAGTCGTTCCAAACTCAAGGGGACCAATATCTACATTTCTGAGGATTTAACCGGGGCACGGTACTCATTGTTCAGGGCTGCTAAATCAAAGTTGGGTGCGAGGTGTGTGTGGGTGCTCGATGGGAAGGTTTTCTGCGGGGTGCGGGATGTGAGGTTGCTGCTGCAAAGGCAACGAGATTTGGATGATGTTGTGGTGGACGATGGAACAAAGTAACTATGTTGGAATTGTGCAGTGTGCATCTTCATGTATGTATGTATTGCGATTTATCTTTGTATATTTGTTGCCAGGTTTCGTTGATTTGATTTGTTTTGCGTTATTAATGATTGTTTTTTGCGTTTTGCTGGTAATGAATTTCATGATGTAGAATATGTCTTCAGTTTTTTTTTTATGATACATTTTTTGTGAGCGTGGAGAACTGTGTCGACTGTTGATCAGTCTGAGCGAAAGCGCTCGTGGTCGTTTCACTCTTGCTCACCTCAACGTCCGGTCGCTGGTAAAGAATTTTATTGATGTTAGAGAACTCCTGACTGCTTCGCAGTTTGCAGTATTGGCTGTCACCGAGACATGGCTCTCCCCGGATGTTCCTGATGATTTTATTTTTGTGGCCGGCTACAGGTTTTTGCGACGAGATAGAGGGGGGGCGGAGTTGGTTTGTACATACGTGAGGATTTGAAGTGTGACCTGGTGCAGGCGGTTGATGGTATTGAACAGCTCTGGCTTTCTGTAAAAGTTAATTCATGCGTTTTTACTGTTGGGGTTGTTTATCGTCCGCCGAGTCAGAGCTGTGGAGTTTTTTGCGTGTACTTGAAGATATGGTGTGCTCGGTCCTACCTACATGTAACGAATTATTCTTATTAGGAGATATTAACATAGATCTTTTGAGGCACACGGACCACCGTACTTTAGAATTTAATTCTCTTATACAGGCATACGGGTTGCGACAGGTGATTGATGCGCCGACAAGGGTTACGGATGCTAGCGCTACTCTGTTGGATGTGATTGTTACGGGCTGGCGAGAGAATGCGTGCGAATCTGGGGTTAGGGATGTTGCGGGATTATTTGACCACAGTTTGGTTTTTTGCACGGTATCCCTGAATATCTCTAGTAGATATCCTTTTATCAAGGTTTTCCGAGACTACTCATTTTTCAATCGAGAAGATTTTGGGAGTCATCTTGATAGCCTTCCTTGGTACGATGTATTATACGTTGATGGAATCGATGCTAAGGTTCAATATTTTAATTCTATCGTTTTGCAGCTGTTTGACAGACATGTTCCTGAGCGGGAGGTAAATATAACGCGTCCTCGATCTCCGTGGTTGACAGCTACCATTCGCGATATGATGTCTGTGCGAGACAGAGCACTAAAAAAATTTAATAGAACCAGGAGTAATGTTGACAGGATGGGTTACGTTCAGTTGCGGAATGCTGTGAATTCAGCGATCATAGCTGAAAAGCGAGTATATTACGTTTCCGAATTCTCCGGTTGTAACTCTAGTCGGCTCTGGAAGTCATTTAAACGTATGCAGGGCTCAGTCGGACGGGGTTCTGCTCTGCCACCCGGTTTGTCCGATGTGAATGTTGTTAACGGCCACTTTGTGAGCTCTGTGGCGGTGACCGATCCAGATCAGAATTTGGTTGAGTATTATTCCTCTCACACAGTGATGAATGGGGTGGAGCGATTACATTTTCGGGCCGCTAGTGATGGGGAAGTGCTGGACGCTCTGAATGGCGTGCGATCCAAGGCAGTGGGACTGGACGGAATAAGTATTCAATTCATAAAATTGTGTTGTCCAACGATACTTCCTATTATTGTGCACCTTGTTAATGTTTGTCTGACTGAATGTGTTTTTCCGGCATATTGGCGGGAGGCTGCTGTGACCCCAATACCTAAGGTAAAAAATCCAAAATCTTTAAGAGATATTAGACCAATTAGTGTATTGCCTGCCCTCTCCAAAGTTCTTGAAAAATTGGTGGACTCGCAATTGCGTACCTATTTGGATGGAATGGGTGTGTTGCCCTCGCGACAATCGGGATTTAGAACCGGCCATAGCTGCGAGACTGTGCTCCTTGACATTGTGGATGATTTGCTAGAGGCTACGGACGTGGGGAACTTGTCACTGTTGGTGCTGTTGGACTATTCCAGGGCATTTGACACGGTTAACCATAAGTTATTGTTGTCTATTTTACATTACGTGGGTTTGAGCGATAGTGCGGTTGGTTTCTTTTCCCACTATTTGTCGGGTAGGGTTCAGTCGGTGAGGGTCGGCGGTAAAGTGTCCAGTAGTCGCCCTGTTTGTTCCGGTGTTGCGCAGGGAAGCATTTGTGGTCCTCTTTTGTACGTCTTATACAGCATTGACCTCGGTAAAGCTGTACGTCATGGAAAATGTCATTTTTATGCTGATGACTGTCAATTGCTCATGTCGTTTCCTCCCCAAGATGCTGCTGATGCATGCGGTCGGCTTAATTCGGATCTCGCCTCTCTTGCTGGTACCTCTGCGTCTCACTCCTTAAAAATAAATCCTGAGAAGTCGTGTGCTTTGTTGGTTGGTCGCCAGAGATTATGCAATGATGCGATTATTGACTTGGAGGTTGACGGGGGAGCGATTCCTGTGGTTGAAGTCGTTAAGAGCCTGGGGGTGTACATTGACCGTGATCTCCGTTTTCGGACTCACATTTCCAAGAAAATTCAGTTGGCATATATGAACCTCAGATTGCTCTATGGATACCGGCAATGGCTTGACGTTCGTACGAGGCGCACTCTCTGCGACTCGCTGGTCTTATCGCATTTTAACTTTGCGGATACAGTTTATGGTTCCTGCATTGTTGAGGCGGATGCGTTGCGGATCCAGCGCGTTCAGAACGCTTGCATTCGCTACGTTTACGGTCTACGTGGTCGGGCGCACGTTTCTCCATGGTTGACACATAGTGGGTGGCTCACTATGGCGAATAGGAGAAAACTGCATCGTGGTGCGATGATTGTCAAAGTTGTCGCCTTAAAGTCGCCGCTCTACCTGCACGAAAAGATCAGTTTCAGGTCCGATGTGCATCATCTGAACCTGAGGCATCGGTTGGTGATGGAGTTGCCTTTTTGCATGTCGGCTGTCCGCACTAGGTCATACCGGTACGTCATGGCTCGGGCCTGGAACTTGTTGCGGGATCGTGAATTGGGGGACGGGATGGGGAGATTCCGTATGCGCTATGGGAGAGCCTTGTTGACCGAGCAGCGGCTGGTACCGGGATGAGTTGTTCTATTTTTGGTTTTGTTTTTATCTTTTGTTTGTTTCGCGTTGGTTGAGGTTAGCCTAGAGTCCTTGTTTTTCTATAGGTAAGATTTTTTTTTATTTCAAGTTTTGTATTTGCAATTCGTTTATTTAAATTGTATTATATTTTGGTGAAGGGTCCGGGTGGAAGAAAAGGAGTGTTATCCTTAACCCGCACCTATTAACCTCCTAGAATGTAAGTTTGTTTTGTATTTTTTTGTTATACCTATTTTTGGAGGTTAATAAAGGCATTTATTATTATTATTATTATTATTATTATATCAGTTTCATTGCAGATGACGCTGCAATCGGTGAAAATGAGGTTAACTTAATTTTTTTAAATGGGAATACCCAACTTGCAAGCTATTCCTGGAATATACCACAGGGTTCAAACAGCCCTAAATCACCATATTAACTTATGTATGAAACTCCTAATCGAACAGTTTTTGTAATGACCAAAGAAATAACTGATTCGAGTCTATTTTTTAAAATTTAGCCTAGTTCCTAAATGGCTCTTTTCCGAACAAGACTTTATTCACTAAAATTGCTTGTTTAATTGTCCCCTAAAATCCGTATAATTTTATCATAGTCTTTATGGAATATACTGTAAATTTTAGCCATAAATTTTAGCCCATTTCATTCTTTCAAATCGTTTTGAAATTTGGGCTTATTGTTCTATATTTCCAATACTAGTGTGTACTTTATTTATTAGCACTGGTATGTTGCATTTTATGGATTCTATTGAGTTGATATACGATTACTAAACTTTAAAACATACCATCACCCAGAGCTAGCTAGCCACAGATAATCCGTGCACGGTTAAATCAATAAATGCCGTGCACGGAGAATCCGCCTCACGTATAATCCAGGTTCTACTGTATTTCCTAGGCTTTTGCAAGTCCGCCTGCCGGCTAAAATTTTTGTTAGAAATCGATGGCCGTGAGTTTTATATAGGTAACCTCACATTGATAATTTAATTTTTGTTTAGTAATTTAGTAATATTTTTTTTTAGATTTTAGTGTGCATAAATTAGTTTGGACATCTGGTGTAGCACAGTGAAACTAGAAAAAAAGCTGGTTACTTCGGAAACAATGTGTTCAGCTTTTAGACCAAGAGCTAGTGACAATTTAAACACCAAACAACAACCTGGCAGCCTTACGCGGTTTGCCGGTCATAAAGCCCCTAAAAACCACCCCTAGAATTAGAATTAGAGAGAATGTGAGTCTGGCCGCTCAACCAGCCATCCACTGCGACCGCAGGGGTCTATTGTGGCTCACCTACTACTACTAGCTAATGTTATACTTCACCGTCCAGGTCCAGTTCTTTAATGAGCCTGATTATCCTATCGGGTGGTGTGTTGTCAAGGTCTTGTAGTTTGATTTTGGTCGTGCCGAAAATCCTGACCCTGATGCCATCTGCGGCTGGACAGGAGCAGATAACATGCTCCATTGTTTCATCATCTTCCAGGCATAGGCGACACTCAGTGGTGTCGGTTAGTCCTATCTTGTTAAGATGATGCCGTAGTCGGCAGTGTCCCGTGAACGCAGCAGTCATGGTTTTGATGTCCACTCTGCTTAAGTTCAGCCAGGATTCAGTTCTGATTTTGGATGGTGATGCAGTCACTGCCCTGAAATGTCTCATCCCAGGGCATCCTGACCAGAAATCCAAGGATTTCGTAACCATCCATCTCTTAATCGAGTGTTTTGCCACGTCTCTCGGAATTCCAAGAGTCGGTTCTGGCCCCTCCGGAACTGTGTTGGCCGCCACCCCTAACCACCCCTAACATGAATGTTTTACCATAAAATGGTCATGATTACAAAATTTTAGCTACTGTACAAAATTAATGCTTATGCACAAAAAATACTTTTTTGAATTACTGTGGTTCCCACAATGCACACAACTTTTAATAGAATTTAGTAACGCGCAAATGTGACTTCTTCAAAATCATATTTATTACGTATACAGTCTATGATTACAGTTATGTTAATATTTATTTAATCTTAAAGTGATGAGCTCTTTCAACATCCTCTCTGTTTACTGAAATTGTTTTAGTAAATAAGTAACAAGTTTTAAGTTTTATTATCCTCAGCATCTTCAAAGTTTAATATATTAAGGACACGGTATTGAACTTGCGGTGTTATTTTTATTAGTAAATGAAACAGCACTGAAGGTATGTGAGGTTACGCATGCGCCAGCCATAACAAAGCGCACTAACTCAAGCAGCTGGTTTGCCCTCTCTCCAATCCATCAGATCTAATGATCTTAAACTCTGGCGAGTTGATGGCATCAACAGCTGATTGGCGTCAATTGCAAATAAGTCTTTGTGTAAGAGTTCTGTCAATAATTAATTTTGTTTGGATATGTTGTGTACTGTATGATCAGAAACTAAAGCAAATCATATGGAGATATACCGCTCAATGTAGCTCGGACAACTCGTAAAAATTTAGTAATTACAGTGCACTCTTGCTAATACAAATTTATTTTTGCACGTCCCATTCATACTATGGTGTTGACCCGTTGGTCAACAGGGCATACATAATATTATATGAAGATAAAAAAAAGAAAAATATCTGCAGGTTAACCAAACATTTTTCTTAATTACGTAAAACAGAATGGTTCTCATGGGCATCGTGTCTTTACTCGCAATACCCATCTTTGGGCTAACCGGATTTCACATGGTTCTCGTCACGCGTGGTAGGACGACAAACGAGCAGGTCACGGGCAAGTTTAAAGGTGGATTCAACCCGTTCTCCCGGGGCTGCTGGGACAACTGCTGCTACACACAGTTCGGTCCACAATTCCCAAGGTATGGCACGACAATCTTTTTTTTATTAATTCTTGAGTAGCTTGAATCAGAGACGCATGCAGTATGTAGTATTTAGATGCATGTAGTATCAGACGTTTTTACGCGTTGTATTTATTATTTTATATTAATTTGTATTTTTCATTTATTTTTGACTGGATGATACTCCAATGAATGATACTTTCTTGGTTGAATCAAGCTTATGACAACTAATTTCAATGTTTCTGTTTGAATTAATCTTAGTTTAAAAAAGTTGTAAATCTTATCAGTTTTTTACACTTTTTATTAGGGTGTCTCTAGTCACTTAACTTTTCAAATAGAACTGGAAGAGCTGTATGATCTGAAAAAAGCAGCATCTTTTTACATAATTTAAAAATTGAATTAGAGGTAGCTGTCAAACTTAATTAAATGAAAATAATGTTTTTATTTATAGTACAAACTCTACAGGCTATCAATGCCCCTGGCTAAACTTTCTATTTACTTAAAGAAAATAAAAACAAAGGTTTTATTTTTGCAATTAAAAATTTTGTTTTGTTAAATACATATAAATTTCATTAGTTTTAATTCAGTTTGACGGTTAGACGGAATTGCTAATTTTGATTTTTAAATTGTGAAAAAGATACTGTAATTGTTTTCATATCATTTTGAACAGATGTTGCTTAAAAAAAAAATCCATTTTTTTCATAAAAAATTCCAAAAGATTTTTTCAGTTACTTGTTCAAAAACAAATTTTTTTTTTAAATGTCCTCGTAATAAGTTTTTGAAAGGTGGCAACCCTCAACATCTTTTAAGTGTACTTAAAATGAACATGTCAACACTTCGGATCTAGTATCTAAGGGGTACCTGGTTTTTTCAGTAAATTTCTTTGTCATTTTTGTTGTGTTAGTCCTGTTAGTTATTTTGTGTTCTTTTCTCCTTTTTAGTTCTTTGGGCTTTTTTGTTTTTTTATCCGTTTTCTCTTTTCGGTATTTTTTTACGATTCGTAAATGCTTTTCTTCTGTCTTCGGCCTTTTTATCCATTGTCGTTTCTGTATACTGTTCTTCCTTTTTGGTTTTTAAGACCTTTTGTATTTTTCATCTGTTCAGTCCTTCACATTCTTTTCCTACTTTTTTTACATATCTGTTGTTCGTTTTCATTTCATTTGTAATATTTTTCGTGTTTGTTCTTTACGTACATTTTACACTAGGTATATTATAACAATATTTTGGAGACTGTGGCGAACTTAATAATAAAATTATAAACCCCTAACCACAACAGTGTGGTTAGGGGTTTATAATTTTATTATTAGGTATATTATCACTAGGTGGAATTAATAAACTTTTAAGATGTTAGGTTATGTGTCCTAGCAAGATGTTTTTTGTTGAAAATTTCACTCAGTCAAATCAGACCCCAATGAAACTTTTGTTCTAAAATACTCGCAAATTATTAGATACATTTCATTGCACGCAGTGGTCGTGTCAACATGTCACTGGTCAAGTATGATGTTCCTTATCCTTATCATTCTTGCCTGTAAGTCTTTTCAGGATTATATGAAGTGGTCTTCTCCTCTTATTACTATTCAAGTTTCTTCTTTTATTGTTTTTGTCATTTATATCCATTTTGTTCTTTCCGTTAAAAAAAAGGTTACAGAGAATGCATTAGGAAAAACTAAACTGAAAACATAGATCGGCGGTTGAATTTTGTTACTGTGAATTCACTGGCAAATATTTCACTTCCTCTGAGGTAGGGGAGACAGACAGTGAAATATCGCCGCAAATCCATGGTTACAAAATTCACTCTCAGAGATACATAGTGAAATGATGACAAGGGCCACAAATTCTATGCATGCCTGTACCCTACTTTAGTATTCTTTTTTTGTGAAGTTTCTGAATGCCTGGTCTAGGAGACTTAAGGCAAACTTAAGACGGAGGTGTAGCAGCTTTAGGCTCATGATTAATTGTTACTTTAATAATTGTTTTTGCAGTCTGATCAAGCCGTCGCGCTACCACACGAAACGAAAGCACTGTTCGTCGCACGGTCCAATCGCTACAATTACGAACGACAGCCAGGTGAAGACATACATGGACAACAGCAACGGAGTGCGGAACATGAACTCGAACGCGTATAATAAAGTAAATGTTGTTGCTTTTTTAGATTTTTTTTTGTGTTTGGTGGGAAATTTGGTGGAAAGACTAATAGATGTGATCAAATGTAACGCTTTCATTTAACTTGCTATCTAATACATTGAAAGCTTTGGGTTATTATTATTCCAAGAATTAGTGATCTTACTGTCATGATTTATAGATACGAACATGTTTATTTTTTAAAATTTATTCATATTGTGACCAAAATTTACAACAGTATGAAACTGAGTTCTAGTCAAATCTGAATATGTAACAATCATTTGTATGTGTGCACTATTAATTATGCTTGATAAAATCTATAAGAAATATGATCAAGCCTAAGCTTTTCTTCTGTTGGGTACCTTTTTACACTGTGGTAACGACCATATAATCTATCAAAGCTTATATTCAAAGTTTTATCAAAACATGTTAATCATAAAAATTACATTAGTGCTTCGATCATCTGAGGGTCAATTATCCACATACTGGTATAACAACCGTGGTTGAACAATTTTAATTTTTTGTGTAAATTTGAAAATAATAATGTACACTTGCGTTAAAAAATATCGACTCACCTAAAATGTATGTCAACTTTACAGTTAAGTTTGCTTTAAACCAATTGTTAAATTATTATGATTTTCTTTAAATTAAATGTTATTTCTTCAACAACAGCGCTGGGATAGTATTTTTAATTTTCATTTTGAGCGTAAGAATTAACCCTCCTGCCGCGGGCAAGTTTACAACTTTTCTGCAGAAAAACGCGGGAAGTTGAACGGGGAAATCGCGGGATGTTGAACGGGGAAATCGCGTCACCCGCGGCTGGAGGGTTAAGGTAAGTTTTTTATACTATATGTATTAAACGGAATCAAACAATAGCCCAATCTTTTCTGAACATTTTAATCAAACTATTTTGATTTTAATAAAGAAGCTGCAAGAAGAATTGCAATGACGCAAATGAGTTAAAAAGCAAAGGCAAATACAATGTACCAATAGAGAAAGAAATATTGTAAAAGATATGTTATTGAAAAAGAAATAGGAATGAAAACAACAGCTATCATGTGGTTATTCATTCAATTATAATTAATTAAGTTAATGTTAATATTTTGTGGGACGTCGCATCTTTTTATTACCACCCCTTTCAAGCTCTGGAATGGTTCTAGCAGCAGAAACTCTGTCGCAAACTGTTTGCTTAAATATCCCATAAATGCTCAAATTACTGCTGTATGCTGGCCACTCCATAAGCGGAGTACCAAGTTTTCTACCTTCTCATTCCTTTTAATTTCCCACAGCGAACTTACTACTGCTCGGCATTTTGATCCAAGTGTTCAGAAAAGCTCGGGCTACTGTTTGATTCCAGTTGATACATTTGATTGTACCAGGTTACAATCTACAGAACACTGTTTATCGAAAATTTCGATAAGAAAACTTACATGAATTCTTACGTATATGTTCAAAACTGAAATTTCTATCAAAACTACTACCCTAGCGCTGTTGTAAAAGAATTTGCCTTCAGTTAAACCGGTGGTTCCCAAACTGGGTGGTACCGTCCAGGGGGCCTTTAGCCAGGCCAGGGGGGTGGTAGACGCATCGTGGATAAAAGGGGGGGCGATGAAGTGTAGCGAGGGGGCGGTTTGCCTTGGTGTAAACCATGAATTAGTCTTTAAATTTTTCCTATAATAAAAGTTGGTCTACTATGACTTGTTGTGCAGTTGTCACCAGGACGTGACATGTCCGACCCGGACCTAGAGCCATCTGCATCACAATCGCAGGACTGCGAGCCAACACCCCCTTTGCAGCGTCACGGCTCAAAGAGCAACTTCTTCCTTCCTCCGACGGATGTTGAATCGCCTAGACACCCACGTATGCAATACACGAGACACAGCCCGCACCCACGGCAGCGGGGCCTCGACCCCAATCACCGCAGTGGCACCCCGGAGAGCCTCGGGCCACAGCGACCATCACCATCAATGCAGCAACGCATCAAAGCGCTTGGCCTGCCTACACCGCTGGTCATGTCCAGCCCCGTTCGAAGGTAGCCATTAATTGTGCTGACTCTGTTCTTCTTAAAGTTCTTACTTTGTCGCTTTTATTCAAGCAATAGCCGAGTTGACTCCATTCCTTGACCTCATTTCAGATCCCCATCATTCCCAGCTTTGTTCCGTAATCGCAGTTTTTGATATGTTTTGGCACCTGCCAAAAAAACCTTTTTTTGAGGATCCGTCTAAAATTTACAAACTGCGCCCCACATTAGCCCCTCCCTAATTATTCCTGCCTATTATCTTTCCTGTATTTATTGTAATTTCTACATTTTATTATTAGCCATATTTGATCTGTCCTTTATTTTTAAGTTCTGCTCTCAATTACTGCAAATTTTGTTATTTTTATTAACAGTTTGTTGATGTTGTGGGGCTCTCTAATATGTACGAAGTTAAAGGTTAACAATCTGATAAGGCTAGACACTAACTATCTTTTTGGGATGATGCAATGTCAATTTTAGTAACAAATTGATTCTGATACTTTCTAATGAAGTATTTGTTACTTAAACTAAAGAATACGAAACAATTTATTTTATTTTAATTGACTCATATTTTTTTTGTCTTGCTAACAAAATTGACACTAATATTTTATTCAGTGCTAGTTTTGCTTGTTGTGATAGATACCTAAACTGATAAGTAAGAAATCCTTTTAAAAGAAGTATTTGATACTTCAAACCTTTTAATGGAACAAATACTAATTAACCAATTGATATTTGCACATTCCTATTGTATCTTTGTTTAAAATATTCTGTGAGTTAAATATACTCGTGTAATTTTCAATCTGCGCCGATTATCATTACTGTGATACAAATTGTTTAGAGTTCTCCTTAAAGTTTATAGAAGGGAGCAACTTCTAATGTGTACTGAGTTCATGACGCTGACCGAAAAAATTAAAATTTTTGTAATACCACAAAAACGTTGCAAATTTGAGAGACGTAAAAGGGAAAACAGAAAATAAAAATTATTTATAACTTCCGGCCGCTCTAAAATTCACATATTAATGATAATTTTTAAAAATTTCAAATAATGAGAAACAACGCTCATCAAGCACAAGGAATTAGTGCAGACTGACAGAAGAACAATGGTGCGGCAGTAGTGAGTGTGGTAGGTGGGGGGGGGGGATCGTCCTAGTCATTGACCCCCGCAAGTTATGATGAGCGATTTGATTTGTTAGATTTCAAGCCGTTGCACGATCGGTAGACCTTAACGGGATTTACCCATTCTTTTTTCTGCATTAATTTTGGTTCGAATAATAATAATAATACTTTATTCCTTCACAAAATACATTGAATAATATACAAAATCAAAATCATTAAATCAATGTACTGTCTTTGGTCAAGAGGGGGGGGGGGCAATAAAATAAATCCTGGTACAAATAGTGGTTTTCAACGGTAGTGGCAATCGCTGGCATTCGGTTACTCTTCCTTCAGGCGCATGTGATCTTCAAATTCTGCAACACTGTAGAAGCATCCCTCTTTTAACACTCTCTTTAAGTCGCTTTGAAAATGTTGCTTGTTCTTCAGTAACCATCTCTCTGGAAGGGTGTTGAGCAGATGAAGGTGGCGATGTTGGGCTGATGTTGTGGTGGTGCGATGGTATGGGACGGTAAGTTTGTGGGCATTCCTTAACGTTAGCGATGTGGATTCAGATCTTCTTCGAGTTTGGGGTAGTTCGTCAAATGCTCTTGTTAGTTGTCTGTATATGTATTCACAGGGCAACGTCATGATACCATACTTTCTGAACAGCGGCTTACAGTGTGTTGAAGGGACCTGTTCTATAGACCTTAACGCCTCTTTTTGTAGAATGCTAATTTTGCTGGCATGAGTTGATTCTCCCCACAACCTGAGCAAAGCTGCTTTGGTGCCCACAATCTGCCTAATTCGTCTTACAGCATATACTGCGGTGGCCAATTTTGGTGATAGGTCTTCAGTGTGGGTCCTCCACGTTAGGAATAAGAATTGACAAGAGCTATTACATTTAAATATAATATTAAAACAGTTAATGAAGATAAAAAGTTAGGTAAGTTAAAAAAAACACATGCGCGACCGGAAGTTAATAATAATAATAAGTTTATTCTACTGTTCAGTATTTGTTAAATTACAAGGAGTTTACAAAGTGTTTATATTATTTAGTGTAATATGGCTAACAAACTCAACAGCACTGTAGAACACATTTCATTTCATGAATGCCTTCAGTTTTGGAACAAAAGAATCATCTTTCCACTCACTACAATGCTGATCATTTTTTCGTCCAACTGTTGTGTGCACTCACCACTCACTGTAAGTTTGGTATTATCTGCAAACATGGTAACATGTGCTGGTATGTTTTCTGGAATGTTGTTCATAAGTACCACGAAGAACAGTGGACCCAATATCGATTCTTGGGGAATCTCCTTGTGACAGGACATGTTCCACTTTGTTAGCCCTCTATTGTTGTAAGTTGTTCTAGATTTTGGATGTAGCTTTGGACGCGCTCTTCCCTATTTTCCGTAGTGGCTGTGTTTCTCCATCAGGTTAGGGTGCGACACTGAATCAAAAGCCTTGCTTAAGTCAGACATGAGGGAAGCTGTCTTCTTTCTGTAGTTGGTTACTTTGCAGACATAGGTGTAGAGTGAGTCTAGCTATTTCGTGTTCCTGCCAGCTATGAAACCGTGCTGACTTCCAGTATAGTAATGATGTCAGATAAAGTAGTCATTAAGTCATTTGTGGATGATCATTTCCAGGATTTTTGATAGAACTGGCAGCACAGATATATGATATTGGTCAGTGTTGGTTCTAGTATCATGTTGTCTCATTTGGTGATATGGGTATTCATGACAGAGATGTCAGTTGCTGTATTGTTTTTTAGCCGTTTGATAATGTCGATGTTTTTTCGTTTGTGGGAGTGTCAAGGTTGTTCATTTCAGTGGGTTTTATCTCCATGTGGTTTATATTCATGATTTGGTTAGTCAGGCCAAGTTGGTATATCATCATAGTCCCAGTATTGACAAAGAAGTTGTTGAGTTCTTCACAGGCTGGAGAAGATTGTTGACAACCTCTGGCTGTTCTACAAGTTTCTTTGTTGATGATGTCCCATATTACCGTTGCCTTATTGTATGCTTCATCAATTTGTTTCTGATTGTGCTTCCTTCTTTCCACCTCAGATGCTACCAGTTAGTTGCATCTAACCTTATCTAGAACTCTCTGCAGGTCTTCATTTTTGTTATCTGCCTGCAGTTGGCTGAGAAATTTAGAAGGTTTGCTCCCAAGGAGTTGATACATTTTATGAGGGAAGATTTTGTCAATCACAGATCCCAAAGTCCTTAACATGTTCCTGCACATAATTCCTTGTGTTATGTTCACTTGTCCAGTCGGTGTTTCTAAGAATATCTGCAAACTGGTTCACCCGATTTGCGAGTAGAGAGATTCTTTTGATAGTTGATTTGCCTACTGGCTGGTTTGCTAATGTTCAGTGACTCAGGCAATGTTGATGTCTTCCTCGATTAATAGTTTGTATAGTGCTTGAGGCTTGGAGGTAATTGACTATATGTTTAGATGCACGATTTTTATTCGGTTAATGTCTGTTTTCTTATTGTTTTGTCCTATTTGTTGAAGGTTTGTCTTCTGGAGCCTCTTCAACTCGGGATTACATTTGGTTTTTCCAGTAAAAAAGGATATCAACTATCCGTTATATTCCTCTTCCAGTTCCGAGGATCGATGAGAAAGAATGTCTTTGTGCACGAAGTCCTACTTTAAAACTCTGCTGATGATTTGGTATCAACCATATTGCGGACTACATCTTTTGAGTTTATGAGTTTAGCTACCAAAATATATTCACGCTTTCTTATTAATGCCTTTGAACATTGTGTTCTCAGCCAGTACTGCAAGGTTTCTGCACCTTTTTTTTGGGTGACACCTCTTCACAGTAGTAAAATTGCCGTCACTGTCATGTATTTGCGTTCCATTCTATCTCCCTGAGGGTAATAATTCCTTCATTTCTTCCTGTTTGTTGGAAATTTACTGGGTTTTGTGATTTATCTGTTGTGCAGATTTTTGGCTTATTTGTTGTGCTACAATATTGGTTTCTTTTAGCAGTGTCTCTTCTAATGGTAGATTCAGTAGTAGTGCGCCTGTTTTAAAGGCTTACCCATAATGATTTGAGCAGATTTGTTTTTACTAGGCTTTGGGGTTAGCTGTAGAACTACTTTAAAGAAGAAAATAAAAACAGATTTTATTTATTTTTTTACACCTTTTTAGTCTTATCAATTTGTAACTTTTCCGCGGTATTACGACTGGAAAAAATAATTTTGAATTTTGTTGGCCTACCCTAGTACTTAGGGTATATAGTAACAAAAATATTGCTACATATCGGAAGATATCAAGTATCAATACCTGACAATCATTCATATCATAATCAGAAATAATACCGTACAACCGAAATAACCAGCTGTTATTGGGTTCCCCGCAACTATCTCTCTCAATTTTTGTTTTGAATCAGCCATTAGCACGCTAGTTTCTGTAGTGGGCGCTTGTCGATCCGCAGATCTAATCCGAGTACCCCGACGCAGCCACGGAGGCCCGACTTCATCAGCGTGAACTCAAACCATCAGGCTGTTGGCGGTGGCGGGGGTCCTATTGGGGGCGCCTATTACGACTTCCAAACCCAAATGAGCGGTGGTCCCATGGGAAGCCACCCAGGCCAGAGGCAAGGGCCCCCGCAGGGTGGGGGCAGTTATGGTAGCCCACAACGGAGGTTCTTATCAGAGGGCGAGCTTGTCAGACAGGATGGCCAGCAGCTGACATATCCTCGCTCCAACAATACTGTCGATAACATCCGCGAGCTAGCCAACTCGCCGCAACGCGGTGTCTACATGTGGAAAGATACGTCCCCGGGTAAATTGAAGTTTTGTATTGATTATTTTCATGTTCATGTTATAGTAACAGTTAAAAACTATACTTAGGTCACTAAGGTTGCAGTAGGTAACAGTTTGAAAAACGTTCGTACCACACAAGAAAAATGTGAGCGCAAAAAGTTAATCAAAACAAGTAATGTTATGGTAAGTTCCAATTGGAACAGCCCTATTCTAGAAACATCTTTCCATGATTGAAACAGTTTTGATTGGTTCTTATGGGAAACTCTGAAAACATTGGTGACACAGGGGAGATGGATTTTGCAAATGAAAAGTAAAGTAGGCATTTTGGATAGACATCTTTGTACTCAATTGGTTTTTGTTTTTGCTCTGTTTGGATGCTTGCACTGACCACTTGACCAATCACCAATGCTGTCAGTGCTGTAATGACACTTTCACACAGAATTTCAGTAAAAAGTTATATAGTTAACGATCATCTGTCTTGTCTACTGACAGCTAGTTCACTAGAAAGCGTAGTTATTTTTACGCTTTTCTTCGTGACCCACTAAATTTTTGCGCCTATGCTAGCATAAAATTTAATCTAAAATTAAAATACAATGAATTTTTAGTGGGCCACAAAGAAAAAACTCACAGAACACTCATAATGAATTACAGAAAAACTAATAACCACAGAGCATATGGTTTTTCCTCAAATTTGTAAAAAATTTGCTGTTCTACAGACCGGTATTTTTTTTTTGTTTTAGTTGGATGAGTCAAACTGTAACTGTGTGTAATTTTGGCAATGACACTCCCAGTCTTGATAGTTTTTAATTAATTAAAACTATTTTCTGTAACGTTGGAAAAACCAACATTGCATTTATGGATTCTGGAATGTTTTCGGAACTTATCAGTAATTTATATCGTGTATGAAATTATTTCTACCCCAAAGGCTTCATTGACTGGTCTATAGGGAAAAAGAGCAAAATAAATCTAGGGCTAAGCAAATGCTTAGATCAATGTCTAGGTATCAACATTGTACAATTTTCAACATGGTGTTCTTGAAATGTTTTAAATAATGAATTCAGAAAAAATGCTCTACTAAATTTCAGAGAAAAGAAAAATAGCAATAAAGCTAGATGCTTTTAAAACACAAACACATTTATTTAACCCTAGAATACCAGACTATTTTGATATCGCTTTGATACCAGATTTAAACGTCGTTAAATTTACGAATGTTTGGTGTTCTAGAGTTAAACATTTTTGTTAGAAAACAATTATAGTATATTATAATACAAGTATTCATCTAGCTTTGATGAAGCGAGCAACATGGTTTGCAAAATGTCAGCATTTACAAATCTTGACACACGGCATAACCCGGAAGCAGTTTATTTTCTAAATTATAATACAAGTTTTATAAAACTAAAATTGAGTTTTTTTATGAAATGTGTGTGCCAATATGCGTTATAAAACCAGTGGTATATACTATTTTTTCTACTTTGCGACATTACTTTTACATAAATTTTGAAAATCTTGCGATCTATAGTAGTTTTATCTGCAGCAGTTGGTAGTTGTGGTAAAACTGCCAAATACGATTGACGCGAAGTGATTGAGATGTCAGCATCATTTGACACTTGACATCAATCTCACCAATCTTGGAAAACCAAAAGTTACTAAAAGTTAGTGATCTAGTGTTTTCGTAACGACACCTAAAAGTGGTATCGTTACGAGTCTACAACGAACGCAAAGTAAAAAAAATTAAACTAGAAATGTCATTGCAATTACTGTTTACATTATTTACACCATGCATATGGCATATTACTATTAGCAAAAATAAAACCGAATACCGCAAAATTTCTAGGTTATCCACCACCAAGTCAGCAGCCAGATTTCTACCGTTCAAATCCCACCAGCCCGACGCAACAGCAGCAGGCGTACAACCATCAGTCGCACCAGGCAACGTCGCGAACATACCACCCAGCAATGCGAGGTGGCGTCTCCGTCTACCCTCCGCAGAGCCCCCAGGTCCACCGCAAGAACCAACTGGGTGGAGGGGGGCCACCACCTCCATCTCAAGATGCTCGTCGGAGGCCGATGTCCTTTGTCAGGGCCCTCGAGATGTCGGACGGTGTCGAGATGACGCAGGGCGGGCAGTGTGCCGCCCATAAGCAGGGGCCACCGGGGGCCCGACCGTCTACACCTGACAGGATCAGCGTCTACGATCTGAACTACGAGATCTCCGTATAGGGACGGTGTTGGCACTCTCGCTATGCCGAATGAGTGCAACCTCTCAAACTACCTGGCTACCTGCCGGGACCCCGTACCCCACGCACTTCTGGCTACTCTCGCTTATAAAAAATTTCTCTGCATCAGAGACGCATTATCGAGAGTTGCATACTATCGTAGTCGAGAATACAATAGTCGTGATGGTCGAATCGCCGAAAGATCGACATTGGGGTTATGGTGTTGTCGGGTAGGTTTTGTCATAGAACGGGATTGTTTATTGCTTGTTCACAATCGGAATATTGTTTTGAGGTTATATTTTGACTAGTTTTCGTTTTTGTTTTTTTTTACGGAGACCAATCCACCCCAAGACTGTAATGTTGGATTCAAGGGGTTGAAGAAAACTAGTTTACAGATGGTACTAGGATTGGGAAAGTCAAAATTTCAGTTTATTAGCACTAGTTACTTTACTCATTTGTTACTGTTTTTATTATGGTTTTTACGATAATATTCATGTATGACAAAATATGAACTTGGGTATTTAAGAAACTAGTAAACTGAACTGCATATTTTATAAAGTGTATTCTATTCAACAAAAGTTTTTACAGTTCATACCCAAAATATTTTTATATTGAATACTTTAAAATTCAACTTTCATCTCAAAGATTGAAAGAAAATATAAGCAAATTAATATCAAATTATAATTATTAGTAATTTAATTAAATCTGTACAGTTATTTATTCTTTATTTATTTGTTCCGTTTTTATGCCTTTGGAATGGCAACTTTTTTATTATTATTATTTTATTATATGTTATGGACTGGGAATTTTAATTCTTAACATTACGGCAACTAATCTATTTTTAGGCTAATAATAATTGCATTATATTAAAATAAACTTTCATTTATTAATTTTCAAATTTATGCAATTCTATCGATTTATACATTTGATTGCAAATAACGAGTACAACTTCCAAATTTGGAGGCCTCCATATTTTGTTAGTGGCATAATATTATTTTTTGACATTTAGGTGTCTTGTGTTATCATAATGAGAGTACTGAGAACAATTTATGCCATGACAAATTAGGTTTACTTGTTCTTATTGTAATAAACTGTTTTCGCATGAGAATGTATGACTTATTTTAAGAGGTGACATATTAATCTCTACTTTATCAAGGTTTCAATTATTTCATCATTCATATTGAAAAATATGTTAATACAGCACTTCTCCCAAAAGTTTGGAGTTGCCCCTACCTCATTAATTTTATCCATGTTAATCCAATCAACGCTCACATATGTGAACAACAATATAATAAAAGGCGCTACATGATATGATATTGAGATTATGTCTGCCTGTGGTTCTATTGATCTGGACGCTTATAACATGTACAACCAACGTCAAGTTTCTAAATTGAGGTTATGTGTGTGTGCTCATGCAAACAGGCTGTTTCAAGAGCTAATATTGTCAAGTTTGGGGGTGTCAGCTGAAGATAAAATATTTAAGGAGAAATTAGGTCTTCAATTGTTTAGTTCTTGTAATATTTACCATTAATAAGTGAAGATTTGCCAGCCTTGCTAAGTCAGTCCCAGTGTGGAGTGGACGGTAGTGTTACTAGCATCAACTTTATAAATAGCATAGGGAAAGTAGGTTGTGTGAGGTATCATAAAATAGCTCTTTTGAAACCAAATCATTTTTATTTTTAACTTTTTGTTATTTAAAGTCGAAGCAGAGTTAGAATGTTATAGAGAACCACACAATTGCAATAATGCAGCCACAGAAACAGTAGAAAAAGTAGGTTGTGTGAGGTATCATAAGATAGCTCTTCCAACCAAATCAGTTTTATTTTAATCTTTTTTTTTTATTTAATGTCGAAGAAGAGTGAGCGGGACTCGAGTGAGCGTGTTAAATAGAACCAGACTATTGTGATAACGCAGGCACAGAAGCAGGGGGACACTGTAGGAAGTAGGTTGTGTGGAGATACCATCACAGAAACCAAATGAGCTTCAACTGAAACTTCACAAACAAAAGGAGTTAGACCACTTTGTTTAAAATCAAGAGATTAAATATCTGGAAAACAGAAGAAAGGTGCATGCAAAAAGTTAGCAACATGAAAATTTAAGTTAGTCTGAGATTTGTTCAAAAAGTTGCGTAGGGGTAAGTAACCTTTGGAAAAAGTACTGTATTGTCTCTTATTGTTACGTCAAAATTGTAAAATTCATTAGTTTGTGGTTAGAACATACAATATATCTTCTTTTGAACTTACATATGAATTGCAAAATTTGATGACCAAATTACTAAAATTAAGTTAATTTCAAAAGTTTAACAAAAACTCCTTATACGTAGTTTACATCTTGTATCACTTGTATTAATATTTATCCAAATATGCGTTATTAACTTCATTCTAATTTATAACAACTATTTACCTCATTTCTTATTTATACCTACTAATAAGACGCTAAAGTGCAATACTACAATAAAAAATCGACCAATAAAAAAAGATTATCATATTAGGTTAGCAAATTAAGCAAAATGTGCATTTGTTTAACATAACCACCATATAGAATTATACGATAAGCAAAAAAAAAACTATTTTGTGCAGTCCATAATTTAAAGATATAACCTCAAAAGGCGGTAAAATACATATCTCAATACTCTTGGGTTGACAACACAAATTTATATTTTCAAATAAGCTAGTCGCAAGGTCTTACAGCGATTCGATCGGTCAATAGATATTTTAGTTGGTATAAACAGAGCATTACAATTGACTCTGAAGTGTGTACATCGGACAGAAATAAACAATCAAACTTAGAATCATGAATAGTGTTGTGTGTATAACCTAAAACAAAAAAGTGGATGTTACTCGTTGTACAGAAATTACTGCCCTTCCCCATATATAACTCCGACCCTCAAATTTGTACTGCATTTTAATTACTTAATTTTGTGATTTTTTATTGCACGTTTTCAGGTTATGTTTGTTCTTATTGTGTCTTACGTTCATTGTTACTTATCTTTATTTATTGGATGGATTAAAAAAATGCATGGACTTAATGATTGTTGGTGCAAAATTATTTGTATGGTTATTATTGTTGATGCAGAGGCTCAGGCATTATATTGTATATTTATATACACAAATATATACATACTTGTAAAAATGACTAAATGAATTCTGGTTCTTTTGATAACCACTTTTTTTACGACAAATTGTATTGCGTTTTATGATAATTACGAGATGTTTGTTTGTTGACTTGAATGGTGTACATATATACATATTAATTCGATATATAAATAAATGAATATATATATAAATAGTTATTTTTAATTCTTAACTAGTGGAGACATGTCGTTTTTTTTTTGTTGTCAATTAGAAAATATATTATTTTGAAAATCTACACATGCCCTTGTTTTTCTTATTCTGTAACTCTTAATATACAGAAAATCTGATTTCATCTCTTTGTGACTGACAGTCGGGAATATATTTAAACTACAAAACAAAATGTAAAATTTGGCAATAATTATTGCAAAAAATTGCAATCTTTTACTTTCATAAATATAATTCACTCTGTAGTATAGATAGTTACTTATTGTATAATGCCTAGTAAGATTGGATTTTGTTTAGCCGTTTGTAAACCGCGTAGCACAAAAATTTCAGTTTTTGTTGTGGTTACATGTAGAATCTCTTCTATAGATTGGCGTTTGTATTTTGTCTATTTTTTTTAGATAATAAAGTCTGTAGCCGAGCTTTTTATGGACTCGGATAATTCAGAAACGATTGATAGCAGGACAATGCAGTTTTCCTGTAAACAATCCTTATTTACTGTGATAAGCATCCATTAAATACAATAACAATTGGGGTAAAACTGCAATAATATAGCTACTGTTCCATTCAAACCACGGAACATAAGTTTGTGTTGATACGTTGTCGTGGAACGTGGATATGTGAAAAAATTTTCTTTCTATGGACCGAATGATTATCCACAACATTTCTATATCGAAGAATCGTGTATTTCTTATGACCATTAATGTACATTGTATCTAGCCAGCCTGTATATCTCGAAAACTAATACAGCAAAATATATAGGTTGTTAACTGCGCGGCATTCCTATATATCGGATACAAAGCAAAAAAAAAATTTTTGGTAAAAAAATTAGCAAAAATTTATACTGTTCACATTTTTCAAATTCATATGTGTTTACATAGTGCGTCGCAGAGTTGCCGGCACGTCGGCGGCGCACCCCTGTACCTCTGATACTAACAAATCAAAAAAAAAATTTTTTGTAAAAAAATAAGCAAAAAAAATATATGCTGTTCACATTTTTTAAATTCATTTGTTTTTACATAGTGCGCCGCTTAGTTGCCGGCACGTCAGTGGCGCCTCGGTATCTCGAAAACTAACAAAGTAAAAAATATTATATTTTGGTAAAAGAATAGCAAAAGAATAAAGATATAATAATATTCATTTTGCAAACGTTGCGCCGCTGACTTGCCCGACCTCCCTCCAACCTGCATTGGAGCTCCGTGCATTATATGTGTGTTTTCGTGCATTTTTTAAATTAAGGGTGCCGAAACGGGTGCGTTCCGCACCAAGAAAGTTCAACAACGAACTTCGTAAATCGTACAGATCTTTTAATTTTGCTTTTAAATTTGAGATATTTTGCAGTCAAAGGGTATTAATTGAATGTAGCTACAGCATACGAACAGGACAACGATAACTAAAAAGAGAATACATACCTCTCCGTTCAAACGCACAATAATCGTCGTTTTTGCTGCTTCGTACCGATTTTCCAATTAAAGCCATTTCTTGGATATTTTACTGCATGTATTGATAGGTGATTTTACTATGAAGTGGATGACGCAAGAATTTATAAATCCAAAAACAAAATTGTAAGTTCCAATTTTCGGTATGTATTCCCTTTTTAGTTATCGTTGTCCTGTTCGTATGCTGTAGCTACATTCAATTAATACCCGTTGAGTGCAAAAAATCTCAAATTTAAAAGCAAAATTAAAAGGTCGGTACGAAGTACGTTTTTACAATTTACGTGTAAAATTCGCGGGTGCGTTCCACACGCGTTTCTCCGTTTCGGCACCCTTAAAAATAATGCGTTGCCACTGTGCTTGATTCGCACAGACAGTTAAAAACCAGTTAGCCACTGAGCGGCCGGAATTTCATGCCGTGTTGCTTTTTTTGTATGTACATATGTTGGTTTTTGTCTGTTTTTGAATATCGGTATTTTTAAAATAGCAGACGTATCTATTGTTTTTAATTTATGGGATGTATTGATGATAATTTGGTTTATATAATTTTAAAATATTTATTTAAAAAAATTGGGTAACATAATCGCTCAATGACGTACCAACGTAAAAAATATTTTAAATGTATTGCTTAATTAAATTTTAAATATGAGTGTCAGTATATCAAATCGGTAGGGAGCACACGATAAATAAATAAGTTAGATGACCATATTTCAAAATCATGGTGTTTTATTTTTATAAAAATACTTTAGTTTTGTAGTTTTTTGTTATTATTTTCTATGTAAAGCTAGTACGAACAGTACTAGCAGTACATACGGACCGCGCGTCAACCATGCGTCTGTGCGTCAACCCAGTTCGTCATAAGTTCGTATCTTATACCAGCGGTCGTCTGACATTTACTATAAAAAAAGTTTTGCGGGAAAAAAATGGGACGTCTTTATAGTACTAATTTATAACAACAGGAGCCCATGGCAGCAACCAAAGATAATATAAATAAAATTACAGTATCAAGAATGAGTCAATTGTTTAGTGCACAAATATAAGTAGATGTTTCTCTATAAAAATGCTATGTCATATAAAACTGGTAGGTACTTGATTGTTGCAACCACAATTTTTTAGAGCACTAGCCGCCACTGTGTGACATCATTTAAATTAAAATCGAAATCTAACTATCTCGAATCTGGGACAAGACAACTTTTAACCTTTAACTACACGCGCTGGGGTATAAAGTACACCATTTTCACTGCATCAGCTGCTATTTGTTGCTAATCGCAGACTCCGCCCAATTATGATATAAAATACACCATGCGTGTAGTTATGTTACATTTTAGGGCGCGTGTAGTTAAGGGTTAAAAACAGAACCGAATAAAATGTTTGATGTACGTATGGTACGTGGTATGGTATAGATAGACCAAACAAAGTCAAAATGAAATGTGGAATCGTTAAAACACGAATAACGCGAATTCCGCTGTATATTTTGACAGGCGTAAGGAGTATTGTTATGTGGGAGACGTGCAGTAAAAATAAACACAAATAAAATTAAATAAAATATCATTTAATAGCTATAAATATAAAATCGTAAATTTTTGTGAGATCGTATTAAAATATTGACAATAATAATAATAATATGAGTAATAAATAATACCCGCAAAGAGAGTACCGGGCCTAGGCTTCAGCGAAGATCGGTACTACCAATTTGCCCTGATGCTCTTCATTATTTTTCAAAATCTATTAGTGTAATTTTAGTATTTGTATGTTAAATCTAAATTATATTACCTAGGTTTAATATATTTAATGAGATGTATCAGCGAGTTCCAATAAATAATAATAATAAAAATGATAATAATAGTAATAACTTATATAATAATAAGGTATAAAACATGTAAAAACCTAAGATTGGCAGTTTCTTGTGCTTATTCTAGAAGTTACGCGATTGTGCAAATAAATATATATGGCCGCCATCGTCTTCTATCTTTAGAGAACTTCGGTTATTTCTCCGGTACGATTGTTGTACCTCCTAATTCCATTTTTATAGCTTCTACAGCGGCGAACTAGCTCAAATTTTCTGTACCTCATACAGTGCCACTGTGGAACTTGCAACATAACGTCCATTGTCTGAAAAAAAAAATACAACAATGAATGACATTATTTCTAAAATGATAGCGACAGGGGTACTTTGGGTCGATCACAATTGTTCTCCACATTGGACCTTACATGGGGCTATTGGCAGGTGATATTGCAAGAAGAGGATAAGGGGAAAACGGCATTACAGTAGGGTCAGGTCTTTGGGAGTCTTTGTCCATTAGAGAATGTGTTACGTGGATTGTCATGGGAAACGAACTTGGTTTATATAAATGTCATAATTGTTTTTCGTAAGACATTTGAAGACCACCTAAAATTTTTTTAAAAAACATCTTCTGACGCCTTAAGAACCGCCAATGTAAGACTGAGCCCAAAAACTATCATATACTGCCGGAGAAGATGAACTATCTCGGCTATGTCGTAAGTATGCAAGAGTGGAGTGGCCGTTGATTCATTTAAAGTGAAAATATACTGTTAAGATAAACTGAAGATCTTGGCAGGTGCCTAAGGATAAGCACGAAGTGAGAGAAAATTTTAGAGCGAGCTGTTCTAAATATGTGTGTATTGTTGAGAATGCAGAAGACAATGACAACCCCGCTACACTCCCAACCCGGCGGCATGGTGAAACGAATGAATAATGGGGAAACACCTTTCCAAAGTAGTATCCTTTCACCTTTCATCAGAAGGACTGGGATCAGTACGAAAATCAAATTTTGTTGGCCACAGATAAGGTTCACTAAGGTACTGGGCAGAGCCCAGCCAATATCTTATTTCGAAGAGAGCTTAGACTTCCATGTGAAATGATGTTCGGATCCAAACCAGGAGATGACATAGCCCGACCTTCGAAGGAAAATGGATGATATCCACCAGCATGTGCTACACCAAGATACCAGCGATGGAATGAAAGACTGTTACGATGTAAAGCGAGTTGGTAGATTATCATCACTTGGTGTAGTTGTACAACCCCTGTCGTAAAAGGGGACTTGCCCTTGAGCTTCAAAGGAACTAGTAAGGTACCTACGACGTCGTCAAGCGTATAGTCCATGTGGGAAGCCAAAGGTTGTACATTCCAATTGCCTTGCACCGTATGACGGCAGCAATGGCGAGGAACACCAGTTGAACCAAACCAACGAGTTTGAAGAAATCATAGAACAGTTCACTACGAACGGCAAGCTGCGAAACTATTCACCAAAGAAGAACATCGTGATCTCTCTGCGAGGGCAACCGACTACGCATTGGCCCATTATGTAGGAGGAAGAGATTTGTTAATGAAGAAACGCATTGCTGCGATTTTAATGTTAATATTATAAAATATCAAGTATAAATGTAGTGATTATCATGTTTACTACATGACACCCTTATGATTGCTCAGGGATTAATGCAAACATAATTGCAACAAATTTAATCGTCTTATTTTATGTAAAGATAGAGCATATCGATCCATGCAACAAAGACTATTTAGTAACTACATATAGTTTGTCTTCGTTGCATGGGTTGATATGACACACGCAGAGAAATGGTTGTCTAATGTTAAGAAAATGACATTCCTAATATAATTGTTTGTTTTAAGACAAAACAACCTAAATATAGTAATCCTAAAGTAAACCAGACGCCCCCCTTAAAGTATTGTGTAACTTTGATGCATAGAATTGTTATATTTTACTATAGTCGGTGATGACTGGACCACATAATAATCTTTTCAAATTAATATTTTCCTCCTCTTGTTTCTTTTTGTTTGATTTTGACGACAGACGGGCCTGTTTTGCAGCATCAGTCAGCGATGGCTCTCAAAACATGATGCACCCTGCATCAGCCTTTGCGCAGTAATTATTGTAGTTTAGCCCGATGCTCATACACAGGGCCGGCATAAGCTTTTGCGGGCCCGGGTTCAAACAAATGCGCGGGGCAAAAATTGCAATTAATGGCAAAACATTCATTTTTCAAACAATTACTCTGACGCAAGGATAAAGGTAGAAAAGAATTCATTTTGGCTAGTAAAAGTATCGACAGTTATTATTGGTTAGCGATTCTAACAATAGATTTTAAATGAATCACCCTGCATATCTTAAACTCTATAGGTCTATCGTCAACAGCTTAAAATGTATTAAGCATTTAATTTGATATTATTTGTAACTTACACACAATAATTTAGAAATTAATATTAGATATCCAGACGGTTCGGCAAAATTCAACAATCTTACAAACTTAAGTTCATCTTTAGTTTAGTTTTTTCAATACTATTTATCTTAATGCAGCATTGTGTAATTTTAAATTCCACAAACGGATAATTTGTGATATTGATTTTCTTCAAAGTCAAGAGAATTAGTAATTTATGTACCAGTTTAAAATAGTTTAAATAATATTTATCAAAGACATTAATTTGTTCGTTATACGTCAACGCTTTGGAAAATTAGGTCGCCTCTTTTAAGCCTCTGGAGTCTGGAGGCAGACATTCAACGCGATTTTGCAACTATGATAGCCGAACATGAAGAATATAAAAAGGTGGCGTTTTCAAAATAGTTTTATGGAACCATGGACAATGTAATATTTCCAAAACACAGCAACAAAGTTCAAAACATGATAATTAAACATCATCCGCTTCAACGTTGTAATAAACTTCAACCGACATAACTTTTTTGCAGGTGTGGACTGTGGATACGTTATCAGGCAGAGGCGACTCTAGTTCCAACTGATTCAATGCTTGTCATATTAGTTCTTTTTGAAAATCAGCTAACTAACTAATTATTTCTGCTATTTTTACCAGCTAATCAAGAACAACACGCGTTACATCAGACAGCTATAACGTTGTGCGGTTAGCGTCAGTTCAACGAACGAACCGAGGATATTATCACAAAATCTTTGTGTTTTATGTTATTTTATGTTATATTTTACACCATGGATGTCACTCCTTGAAATAAGATAAGAGCGTATAGGTCCCTACTAGGCTGTAAACTCTCAAGCTAAACTTTTTGCATGTACGCTCGGCTAGACACTTGGCCGTATGTTCATCATATGTATAAGCATTTAATTTTTTTTTTCAAATATGAAACGTGTTGTACCTTTTTTCTAAGATATCAAGATCATTTGAACAAAAAATATATTTCGATTTTTCAAAGAATCTAGAGTGGCATTACCCCTTAATCGTTAATAACGTTATCTTTTGAAGCCTTAACGAAGGAATGAAAAATTTTCCGTCGCCGTATGTACGTTCTAACATGATGAGTGAAAAAAAGACACCTATACATACTTAGTTTTAGTTCGTTGGTGAGGAAGTAAATAAAAATAAAACGTCGGCTTGGACTAGTTTAATTCTGTGCTTGGGCTATTAATTTCGGGTTTTTATCGCCGTCATCAGGCCATGCGTCAATATCAGTTTGAAAGAGCGTAGGGTGTATGTCACTGCCAGGAACCAGCCCCGATACGTGTCTAGCATTGAAGATGTCGTAGATAAATATGACTTTTAGTTAATTAGTTTAATTAGTTTTAGTTAATATATCTGAGCATCTGTTAACACAATATGACGTCACAGATCATTTAAAAATATATGGAAGGTATTTACGCATATGAAATATAAGTAGGGTTGCCAACATGGTCATTTTGTCCCGGAGACTTCGGGTTTGGCGACCTTTCTCCGGGGTACGGATTTTCAGTTAAATTCTCCGGGTTAACTAAAAGTAGCCACCGATGTTTTGAGAAACCGTAGCGAGACCCCTAAATAATTTTTAAAAATTCTGATAATACAGTAATTGTTATTCTAATCATACAGTTTGCAGCCATTTCCCTTGAAAAAAGGAATTCTTCTCAAAATAAGAAGCACTCTCTTACTCAATATTCACAATAATTTAATTTTACCTTTTAAGAGCTTGTGAGAAACTTTGAAAGTGAATACAGTAGGAATTCTGTATCGGTACGACGAACGCAGAAGATTGTATCCTGCCTCGATGATCATAAGCTGAGACAATCTAATATCAAAAATGGCTTTCAAACAGACGGGTATTATTTAAAGGTAGGAATTTTGCTTGTCATAAATCAACATTCAATAATGATACATTAATTAACAAAATATGTTTTGAACTTTCGTTGATTATTTTAATATGTATGTTGTTCAGATGATAAGATACGTCCCAACAATATGTTTGAGTTTGTCCAAAGCAGTTCACAGCATAGTATTATACTGGTCTACAATCAAACATTATTTTTTAAATCATGGAGACGACGACAGCGATACCTTTATTTGAAAATTTTATTATTAGTTGGACTATATATTTACAAAGACTGAGAGATATAGTTATCTGTTTTGACTAGAGACACATTTATTATGGAGGTTTATACAAAACGCCAATATAGTCGGAAAAATGAAAATTTTAAATTAATTAGGGAATGTGTAGAGAATTACTTCAAGCAAAAACACATAATCCCTTAAAAAATGCTCTCAGTACATCAAAATTATCCTTGGTTTAGGTGGTGATATTCGCATTTTGTCTCATGTTGGTTGTGTTGTAAAAAGATCGACAATAAGAGGCAGAATCAAAAAGGCGGGAAAAATAGTAGACACTAATTGAAATAAATTAATTTACTTAGTAATTAGCATCTAGATCTCATAGTTTTCGAAAACTAGATATATACTACGTATATCCAAATTTCACACCAAAGCGTTACCAAAAACTGTGTGTTGAAGCCGAACATTTTTGTGATGGCTCTGTTATTAATTTAAACTTATGTTCGATAATATAATTATTTTTCTCCGGGTCAGCATAGGCACAATGTTGGCAACCCTAAATATAAGAGATCTGGTAACCCTAGGTTCATCAATCATTGATAAGCCGTCTGTATTTGACTGGTATTATTGTTTAAAAATTTACAATCAGAAAAAATACACGAGGTAACGGCGTTATCATATGGCCAGAAAGATATAACAATAATGTCTGTAGTAGTTTTATCTGGTTGTCGCGTAAACAAATAAAAAAATATATAAATAAAAATGTTATGACTTATCGTGACTCTGATAAACAAGAAGCAGTTATCTTCTTACGACGCGACGCATACAGGAAACAAATAATTTAATCAATTCACTGCAAGTCGCATATTGAGGTAAAATAGAGACATTTTGCGTGCTATTTGAAACTCAGGGTCAATGCACCAAAATCAACAAACCCACAAAACTTTAGTAGTAAATGTAGTAAATGTCCCAATCTTTTTAAGTTGATAATAAACTAAAAAATTAGTAATACAATTAAATTAAACTACTGAATGAATTTACCATGCGTGGTGATAAATCACTTTGAGACTAAAGTTCATTGCAATTTATCGTTTTGACCGGATGGAAGGTCCATTTATATAAATTGAGACATGAATAATCTAATTGAATATACATATGTACCTACGTTGAGAGCATCAAAAACAAGTGATATTTTAAAATCGTACCATTTCTAAATCATTTTAATTAATTAATAATTATGTGTGTGCTACAGATTAAAATTCCGAACTTACCGCGTCAGGTTGGCCAACAGGTAAACAAACGACTTGACCAATCGCGACCAGAATCGCGAGCAGTAACGAAAAGACCGCGAAACAGTTCATATCTATAGCGATCTCGCTGCAACTGGAATTGGCGCGCCAAGTTTGCATTTATATCTTCGCGGGGCGGCAAAAATCCGAATCAACCCAGATATTATCTTGCTTGTTGACGTTGACCTACTTCTTCTGATGCGCTCCCATAAGCTTAGCTGTTCAATTTGAATGCACTTTATTACTGACAACAATAATCGCGCGTACTTTTCTATTTTGAGAACCGGAAAACTTGTGACCTAAATTTGTCCTAACCTTGTACAAATTACCTTTTCGAATGACCCAAATTGAATTTGGCGCGAACAACATATCCCTTGAGTCTTATTTCTGAACGCACTGTATTGTTTGGTGGGTCGTGGACGTCAGATGGCTACATGTGCGATCTATACATAACCTATACAATTTGACTTCGTTAGTTTATCTTGGTTTAGCTGTTTTTCTATAATTTATAAACGAAATGATCAAAGAAAAGGCGAAAATTGAGGCTAGATTCAAAGGAGGTGGATCTATAGTTTTTTTACGCCCTATTTTCTCAAACGACTCACAGTATGTTTACATTTATTATTATTTATTTTATATACAAAACAATGTAATTTCAGACTGTTATACGTAGCTAGGAAAAATGAAATAATCAGCTACAATACCAAAACTGGAAATAAGTTCATCGAATTTTCTGGTTTAAAACAAAATATTGTGGGATTTAGTGTAGGATATATAAACAACATCGAACAAGTTGTTGCATGTACGTCAAACGGGCGTATAATACTTTGGAAGGCAAATTCAGGTTTAAAACTTGGAGAAATAGTAAGTGTACATGAACATATTTACATTTTTAATTTGTAATTTTTTTTTTTTTGCAGAAAACGAAAGCTTTTGGAATTCGGTTTTTTATTGTGTTTTGTGCTCGGGACAGAGATAACAACGGAATTTTAAAAGCATTGATTGGGTACGAGAACAAGTCCAACCATATCTACGAGTTTAAGGTAATCAATTTGAAAACAGAAGAGGTCTCACATCACAAATTTGTGATTAACATTGGTGCCAATATTTGCGTTGATGTTGGAGGCAATGGAAGATATTTTGTTGTCACGCAGGACAATTTTCTGCATTTTGTTCTGCTTAATTCCGGGAAAATATATAGGTAAGTTATTTAAAATTGTAAAGTACTATTTTATTTATTAATCTGACGAGTGTTCAATTAAAATCGTTGTCTAGCAGGTCTGGAAAAAGCACGAAGGTTGGTACATAGGTTTGCCAGCTGGCCAGTATTCATCTGGCTAGGCCAGTATTTCATAGTTCCGGCCGGTAGCCAGTAAAGCCATCTGAAAAGCTGGTTTTTCCTACGCATTTTTTCTCTTGCTAAAGTTTTGACTGTATAATCCGTTGCATCGGGTTTGACAACCTCATGCCGCCTCATTATGATTCATGATTCTTGTATTCGAAAGCAGTGTTGCCAGATTAAGCAATAAAAGAAAATTTGTTGGTACCTATACAGACTTATACAGACTTTTATGTGTAACATTTTTGATACACTAAATCTACTAATATCTTTGACCAATTTTTATTATTTTTTCTTGAAAATGTAAAAATTTATCAATATCATAAATCTTAAACTCTAAACACTAAAATTTCCTAGGCTACTAGGCTCGTTATGATAGATGAAAATATAACCATAAAGTTTTGTGTTTAAATTTGCAGTTATACACAAACCATCTTCGATTATAATTTAACACGTTGACTGGTAAACACGAGATAACTCGTAGGTTTTCGATTGTGATGTCTCGTAGCTGGCAGTTAATGTGTTAATGTTGATTTTATTTTATCATAAACTATAGAAATAAATTTAAAAATGCCGCAAATAATTTTGCACAGTGCGTACGACCATTTTTGACCATGCGCAAAGTCGTAAAGTGACCACAGTCGAATATTTGGAATTGGTTATCCATTAATTCCTATCGATCAGTGCCACTGACTGGTGTTTAGGTTAGTATTTTCATTTTTAAGAATTGGCAGCCCTGTTAGTTACCTGTTGCAAACTGTAAGGCTGTGTTCTCCTTAGAGATAATGGTACTGGTAGTAGACACCACTCACTTCACGTTTGGTGAGAAATACTATAATATCGTCTACTACTGCTAGCATTACCACCAATCAGAACTCAGAACGCACTTTTAAGTCAACTTTTGTTTATTGTTGTAATGTGAGGTTTCCACAGACTGATCGGAAAACCATTTTAATTGAACAGCCTTTACTTCTGTCCAAAAGCAAAAGACCATATCAACATTCCAAAGTTACATATAATTTTTCTATTTAAACAAAACAAAATAAATTACAATTTTTGTAAATTTCAAAGTATTTACCTTAACATATTATATTAACATCATATGTTATTAAAACACAATAACTTGTTTTTATAATTATCATTATATTTAAGAGAAAATATGTGTATTAAAAATTAAATTAATAATAATATTATTTCATAAATGTTATTATTTAATTTATTTACATAGTATATTTATATTTAAGAGAAATCAGTAGAGCTAGTACGTCCTATAAAACAAACATTATATGGTACCATAAAATCTCCCAACATTGTGACACTCGACGTTTTGAGCATACCAACAGTGACACAAGTTTGGGGAGTTTTACGGTACCTACTCTTTTCAACCTGTGTTCTCCAAATTGCAAAATCCGTCAATTTTATGTCTGATTCAGTAACAGATTTGTCAAAAACAAATACGAATATCAAAAATCTATCTACTACTAGACAGAAAAAATTATTCTGTGAAGTGAACTAACAGCTGTGAATTCCTCTCAGAACGTTTACGTGTTTTCTATGTAGAATGTAGGGAGTACGGATTCCCCTTAAGAGAAAGTATATTACGAATAAATGATATTTTTTTAAGCTACTCAAACAAAAATGCTGTGACTTATTTGAGAAATCTTTGACTTAAATCATAAGTAACTAAATAACAATTAAGTGAAAAGTTTAGTCTAGTTTTCCGGTTCATATCAAAATATTAAAATCACATTAAGTACACATATCATTCAGCCTCGCTCATACCAACACAAAAACTTTGCTAAAATTATATCATGGTGAACTAGATGACCATTTTAATTGAAAATCCTTTACTTTCGTCCAAAAGCCAATAAGGCCGTATTTACATTCCAAAATTACATATAATTTTTCTATTTAAATAAAGGGTGCCGAAACGGGTGCGTTCCGCACCAAGAAAGTTCAGCAACGAACTTCGTAAATCGTACAGATCTTTTAAATTTGAGATATTTTTGCAGTCAAAGGGTATTAATTGAATGTAGCTACAGCATACGAACAGGACAACCGATAACTAAAAAGAGAATACATAACTCTCCGTTCAAACGCACAAAAATCGTCGTTTTTGCTGCTTCGTACCGATTTTCTAATTAAAGCCATTATTTGGATATTTTACTGCATGTATTGATAGGTGATTTTACTATGCAGTGGATGAAGCAAGGATTTACAAATCCAAAAACAAAATTGTAAGTTATTGTCTATTGTTCAATTCTGACCAATTTACGGTATGTATTCCCTTTTTAGTTATCGTTGTCCTGTTCGTATGCTGTAGCTACATTCAATTAATAAACCTTTGAGTGCAAAAAATCTCAAATTTAAAAGCAAAATTAAAAGATCGGTACGAAGTACGTTTTTACAATTTACGTGTAAAATTCGCGGGTGCGTTCCGCGAGTAAAACACACTAAGTTGGTTTTATAACTAACATTATATTTTAGTACATAATTTTTTTTAACCAACACAAATAAAAATGGCGTGACTTTTTTGATCAATCTTCGACTTAAATCTTAACTAACTAAATAACAATTAAGTTTATATTTATTTACCAGTATGTTCTTTAAATTTTAGCTCGCTGCACCAGTTGCAGTGTTACGTAATTATGTAATAAATATAATTGTTGTTAGGACAATCACTTATGTTCGCATAATTCCGGTTGCACACTGGTTATTATTTTTGCTAAAAAATCTCGATTTTGCAGTACTGATTTAAAAGGAATATTGTTTTCACAATACTTTTAGATAATTATAAATAACTTGACCTGGAGTTATCTGTCGTTATATGCATATATGTACATGGAAAAGTTTTAAATTATAACTAACTACATTCAGGGCCGCGTCTAGGATTTTACAGGCCCTAAGCACCGCTGAAATTCCGGGCCCCTCAACCTACATATCGTATATGATATAAGACCAATAATAATATTCGATTTCAACGCATTAATTTGAATTAATCTACACGTTAGTTCTACCTCTCCTAAAACGCATTTTCAAATAAAACCGTTATTTATTGTTCAAAGTTTATGAAATTTTCAGTGTAACTTCTTAGATAAATAACGAGTTGGTCTGGATGACAAATAATTTTTTGGAAAGATAAAAGATAATTTTTTTCTACGTCTTTGGGTTTGTTCAAATATAAAACATCTAGCCCAACTCAAGATACAAAAATAGATGTTTTATTATTATTATTATTATTATTATTATTATTATTATTTAAGTACAACTTTAACCCAAGCATTATAATTACGATAATTAAGCGTAATTGCCAGGCATGTACTTATTTGCCTATATTACTGCTGCCCGGTGTAGACAGCAGACGTCAGGAGCTCTAAACACCGCCTATAACTAGTGACTACCGATTGACGTTGGTGGGGAACAGGCTGACCACTCCCAGCAAAAGAAAACGTCGAGGTTAGTGTGGCCCGGACTTTAAAGAAATAAAAATCGCATTTTTTAAGTTGATAATTTTTATTAAATTTTTTTAACGAAAATATGTTATTTTACAAACATAAAATATTTGTTGCCTGATTTTACCTTCAATAAATGTTTTGATAAGCTTAAAAGTGAAAATGACCTCTCGCATTGCTGACCGGTCGTGTTAGAAATAATCTTAATTTTTTTTTTGTTTCTATAAATATGTGGAACAATAACTTAGTAAAACTATTTTATTAAAACAGTGGGTTTATAAGTGAGTTTAGGTCAACTGAAAAGTTTGGCACTTCTAAAAGCTACAAACTTCCTTTTTTTGTCATTTTCAGTTTTTACTTTATCATACGCAGTATGTAAATTATATATAAATATAAATTATGTGCGGCAAATTATAAAATACAAATTTCAAATAAAATAAGATCACCAATTTGATTGTTTGTTGATAAGAAATATCAACCCGTCTTTATATCTAATTCTAAAAACGATAAATTGAGAAAATTATAAATAAAGTATAGCGACGAGTGTAGTTTTATTTTAGTATGTTGGTAGGGATGTGTCATGAACAAATATAAATCTGTCAGAATTTGAATTACCTTTTTAAGGTGCGTTTTCATTAGTGATAATGGCAGTGGTAGCAGACGCCATTATAGTATTTCCAATAGAAAATTGCTTGTGACTCATATTTATGTACAAGCACACTAATATGTGTCATTATCACGATATGTAAGAAATACCATAATTTCGTATTCTACCACCGCTATTAGCTACCATTTCCTACCAATTGGAACGCACCTTTAAACTTGACGTTTCGTCAAAGTGGTACCAACCTAGCATTTACTATACAGAAATCTTTTATTTCTTAAAAAGCAACACAATAAACGTTGATGTCGCTCCTGCCAAAAACTCGATAGCGCGACTCGCTCACATGCGACGGCGACACTCCGCCTTCGGTGACGCACCGCATCACCGCTCGTCGCGCTATTCCGTACTTTCGGAATAGCGCGACACTTTTTGTGACATAAATAACTATTATTCTAATGACGTAGTGTAGGTAGTGTCAAATGCTGATGCTTTGACAATACCTTTGATTTATCTCAATATAATAGATTCCCATGCAGCTAAACTATTAATTTTATATATTGTATGATAAAGTCATGTGCCTGGCCACATCAGATTTTTTTCTAACTCACTTAAAAGTGTTGCGGGTTCTGCAGTTTATGCTACAGTTACCCTTATTTTTAATCTAAATTTAAAAAAAAATAACGTAAATTTTAAATACAGGATGGTCGGGTAAACGCATTTGTTGCTTATCAAAGCAATTACTAGATATCAACAAAAAACTATTTTTTTAACTTTTGTTATTAATTTTGTACATACATGAATATTCTTGAATGTACGGTTGTCTACAAATGTATGAAAAGCCACCAGTTCCCAAAAATGGGTTTTACACATTACATAAAATACCAACAATCTCGTTATTGGCACTGCATTATTTAGGTAGGCTGAAATGTAATCTTGAATCTTGGAACTTTAATGCAAAAAAGAGTGTAATCACTGACTATATAAAGTTATTTCATTACTGTTAAATGAGCGACCAAAATTGCCACGTGTCCTATTAAAAAATCTGGCATACACAAATTAAAATTCTATCAAGTCCAATTATTTTTTAGGGAAGCTATAGTTATGTTAAACTATTTTTTTTAATATTCAGCTTATTTTTTTCACAATTGTGATGTTATGTGCGGGCTCGTCTACGAAAAAACATTTTAAAAAATAATCCACAAAAAAAAAAACAGCTACTGAAATCAAAGGGCCGCCGATTTCCGGACCTATTTCTGACCGCGGTCCTGAAGTATCGATAAGGGCGATATCCAATTGAATTTAAGTAGTATAAATGGTATTATTATTGGTATAAAATATTTTTGTTATACCGGGTAGTCGTTTTATCTTGAGACTCCTAAATATCTCGATAAATATGCATGCTACGACAAAAGTGTCTTAAATAAACTTGTAGGACGCAAAGGGGGAAAGGGATGTGGCGAAATCAGTTTTATTGCAGATGGCGCTGCAATCGGTGAAAATGAGGTTAACTTAATTTTGTTAAAATGGGAATACCCAACTTTTTTATCAAATTATGATTTTGCGCTGAGTAAGAACAATCTTTTGTCGGTTTTTTTTTTCGTACTATGCGTCTATCAAAAGTTATTAACGTTGGAAGTTTGTGGTGTCGTGGTAGTTACAGCCGCTGCCACTGCTTGGGAGGGATGCGCTCGCCGTCTGGCATACAAGCCACGACTGTCATGGATACTCTTGGCACAACAATGCTACAACTCATGCCGGTCTCCGGTTCGGCACCCTTAAGTCTTCTTAAGACTCGAGAGATAAAGATACCTAGTTTACACTATTTTGTACCCCAGGCCAATGGCGCTATAGATTAAAAAACCTGTAAAACCTAAACGGAATAATAAATCCTACTAAAAATCTTGAAACTATTTGTTCCAAAAATGTTGGAGTCAGCCTAACTTCCAAATATGCGTGAAGTTATAAATTTTGCAAAATTTTAAAGCATCATAGCGCAAAAGCTTTGTTTTTGCATCAGCAACTTAAATTTTATTTTGTTTTCAATTTGTCTTTATGGTAATCGTCTTAAAATATTGGAGTACCTTTGCCATAACTTATTCTAACTAAAAACACTCATAACTCAATTTCGGTCAACTGGTGTCTTTTCATAACCTGCCACACATATAAAGAAATGATGGTAAACCATCATTTTGTATATGCTTCACTCGAAACAGCTATCGACCAAATTCCCAGGGTATTAATTTTGGGGTGATCATCTAATGGTTTTCAGATGTTGCATCATGTCTTAAATGCAGGGTTATTATAAAAAACTTTTTTTTTAATTTGAACAAATCTAACATTTTTTTTATAAAATGATGTTTTTAAACACGAATCAATGTTTTTAAACACTTCGCAAAAACATGTTTTAAATCACAAAAAAACATGTTTTAACTAAGGAATAAAATTGTATTCTATAAAGAACTTTTTTTTATTAATAAATACAATATTTAAATAATTTTTGAATTGATCCATGCATAAAAAATTTGAAGACCAACATACAATGCTGATTAAATAATTAAATATGTTTTCGAAATCTCGGTAGTTTAAAACACATGTTTTAAACATTTAAAACCAACTGTTTTAAACATTTAATGCATACTGTTTTAAGCATGTTTAAAACAAAATATTAGTTTGAAAACATGTTTAAAACAATGTTTTGAAACATGTTTTATACATTTAAAACAAACTGTTTTAAACATGTTTAAAATAAAATGAATTAAAACAAAACATTTGTTTTAAAACATGTTTTAAAACATAACAACCCTGCTTATATGGTATCTTCCGTTCATTCTAGTGGGCCTGAGGATTGACGTTGTTTGGAAAGGAATGTCCAATACTTACAGCAATTTGCTAGCACATTTTGATGATATGGTTTCCTGTCTGTTGGAAATGGGGATGCTTTTTGTTTTTTTATATAGGAATTTATTGAATCGGTTCTGTACACTTGTTCATATGTATGTATAAGATTTTATAGTAAACTTGTCATTCCTACTTTTGCAGGCACAAAATAAAAGACCGGAACTTCACATGTGCCATATGCCACCCGACAGAGGACGCCATACTCACGGGGGATGATACCGGTCGCGTGCTTATCTGGCACGACCTCCGAAGTCAGAGTCCGACGCAGGCAACCTATCATTGGCACACCTTGCCCATAAAATCGGCGGCATTCTCAACGTCGGGAACAGTGTTTTACAGCGGAGGTTCCGAATGCGTGCTTGTCAGGTGGTTGCTCGAAAATAACGATCAGAAAGATTTCCTTGCTCGTCTGCCTGGATTTGTTGAGCATATTTCGGTATCGAAGGACAACTTATACTTGGCGTTAGCGACAAGTGATAATGCTATACAAATCGTCAGTCCGCAGTTAAAGATTGTGACGACGATTCAACATTTGGCGCTAGGCACTGATGCTTCCACCGGACTTGTCTACGACCCAAGGACAAGGGCAATAGTTTTGAATGGTATCGTGGGGCATGTGCAGTTTTTCAACCCAAGGGATATGAATTTAATGTATAGTGTAAGTGGTTTAATTAAAATAAAAATATTGTGTAAATGTTGTGTTAGCGACGTATATTAATACTAATGCTGTTTTTTGTTTTAGTTGGATGTAGTTGGCCAAAATAAGTATACAAACGAAAGAGATGTTACAATGCTAAGTACGAGAGTTTCGAAAGTGGCTATTGACAAGACGGGACTCTGGATGGCTACGATAGAGCATCGGCCTGATCCTCAGATGTTTGAATGTCGGATGAAATTTTGGTTCTTCGATGCGGCGTGTCAAAGGTATTCCCAAATACGGAATCCAGATTATTTTTCAATACTGATTTACTGATTTAATTACGTTGCTTTTCATTGAATCATTATACCACTGTATTGTGATGTATCAAATATATTTGCCATTGAAATATTAATATCTCAAAAAAAGTCATTTTGGGCAAAACTGTTATGTATCCATGTTATGTCATTCAAAAAGAATTTCTTTTTTCTTAACCCTCCAGCCGCAGGAAACGCGATTTCCCCGTTCATTTTCCCGCATTTTCCCCGTTGCCGCGTCAGGAGGGTTAATTCGTAAATATTTTTTTTTCAGTTTTACTTTAAACACATCTGTGGAGTATCCACACGAGGGAGAAGTCCTGCAATTGGCATTCCAACCCTCGGACAATGAGTACAGCGTCCGATGTGTTACAGTTGCCGATGACAAAAAATTCAAAATATGGCAGGTTGTCGATGTTAAAACCGTGTACCGTAAGTTTTCCACAGTTTCCTGTTGTCATGTAGGTATAAAAGAGTGAACATTTGCCCGTGATAAGCTTCAGAAAATGGACATCTTTCATTACATTGCTATTCTTTTATATAGAATTATCAGACATGTTATATGTAGCACTTAAATAAATTTTTACAGTATTACTGCCGAAATTAAAATTATTAGTTTCAAATAATACATTACCACATAATTAAAAATTCAAAATGGTAATTATAATGGCTTGAATTACCAGGTAATTAAAAATTGTAAACTACTGATGACAGTACGATATGATACCTACTTATGTCAATAAAAATGGAGGATAACCCTTAAAAGTAAGTTATTTTATAGACAACAACCAATTTCTGGTGCTTTTCTTAATTTACAAGTAGTTATTCATTATCAAAACAAGGCCTACAATATAAAATTATTTAAAGCAGCAATTTAAAAAATGCGACTCAAACACAGCATAATCAGTATAAAACAAATTCTTCAATAAATATTCTCAAAACAACGCTCGGTTTCACAAACGATAATCGTATTTTGATCTCTCTAGTTCGTGGATTCTACGAAATTCATAACAGTCAACTTACCAAAAATTTAAACAAATTGCTCAGTCACCTCCAAACCAGCTTTTGGGCTAATTTGCACTTAAACATCAATCGCAGCAGTCCACAGTCCCACATTTTTTATAATTGACCATCATATTTTACTCTACTTGTGAAATTATCTATTTTAATCATACAAAATTGCTATTTTAATCATTAATAATTTAGTATTCATATCAATTTTAATAATTGGTTATCTGTTCACAATAGAAAAATAAGTTTTGTATATTTTTTTCTCTCTAATAGTTTTCATATCTGTTATACTAATGTAGAATTTTCTTCCATTTCTTCATGAAAGGCGAGGGCCATATCTGGCAATGCTCTGGGGACGTATCATACCGAGAGTTGACACCTGCTGCGCTTGGATTTTCTGTCGATGGGTCTCTGATTGCGGTTGGCTTCGACTCCATTGTGACCACCTGGCTACCGGACAGTTGTGAGCTGAAGTGTTCGCTATCCCACCCCGTGCAAAAGGATCAATTGAAGCACATCTCATTTGGTACTGGTTCACAGTGTCACCTGCTGCTAACTGCCACATCAACGTATGTCAGTGTCTGGAATCTGCTCAGTTTGTCACTAGCATGGTCGGTGAGAGTCGACGTGTCCGTGGTGATTTCGGATGCTCTGACGTCTTATAAGGCAGTGTTCACGGAAGATAAGAAATGTAAGGTTTTGTTTGGTTGTGGAATTCGCGGAAATAGGTACTTTTACAGGAAAAGTCCAAATGTTGAAAGTTTTCTTTTTTTTAAATTTTTTAAATAGAAAGGTTTAATAATTCAAAAGCATCCGGCTTCCCAGGTGTTTTTTTAATATATATTTCATCTTTATACATCATTGAAACACGAAAGGTAATAATATTTTCATCGTTTAAGCCTTTCCTGCCAGCTACACTTTACCTGAAATTGTCAACATTTCGAAGAATTCTAAAATCTACAGAAGGATTGCGCATACACTACTAGTGTTCGATTACCGGTTCCTGTTACGGTCAATCGTTTTGCATTAAATCTGAGCCACAATCAGGTGATTTAGTACCACTGATAAGTATCCAAAGTGATTACAATCAGTTCCCCCTTCACTACCCGCAAAGCCATCAGTTGTGTTCAGTTACACGCTCAAAATGATTCCACCAATAGGAACAGAGCATTGAAATTTTTCAGTCATGGGCTTCAGAAATACGAACACTTCAAATGTCAATCAATTTTTATGAATAATATATTGTGAGAATCAGCAATCAAAATAAAAAATCAATATGAATTGAATAAAAAATAAAATTTAATAAAATATTCATATCATTTTTTATACTGGGGGTTTTAGCCTGCACGAACCTCCACAGGTGTGACCGTTTTTCTTTTTCTCTACTTTCTCTTTTTACATTGTTCCAGTGTATGTTTTTGAGCCAAAATCTTCGAAGCCTTCCTACATGTCAACAAAGTTATTGAAGAATGTTGGAAGTGTACAGTCCGCCACATTTGCACCAAAATCTTCAGCAACCAGCGATGTAACCATGGAGTGGCAAAAGAGGTCTTCTATTTATATTCTAGATACGAATTTTGTAAGTGTTGGTAGTCATTTGAGTCTTTTACAGTCTGATAGCTATGATTGCTGTAAGTGAGCCAAGCATATAATTTCCTCAAGCCTTGACCTTCGGCGCACAAGAAGACCAAGTATCCCAAAAGTGGGACAGAAAATAATAATATGCTTAATTTTTTTATTATACTTTATTTACAAGTCTTAGGCCCAGCTGCACCAGTAGAACTTAACTGTAATGCCCAACTAAGCTTGACTAATCTTAAGGGCTATTAAGATCAATAAATATTACGCATCAATTGCAGCGCTCAGTTTTTGGGTTGCTGACTTTAGCCATAGCAAAATTTCAAACCATAATTTTTTCCTTTAACCGGATCCCTGCTATAATCACACAAAAATGAAAAATTGAAAATACTAGTAAGGCCACGATCTTGTATACCTGTCTGCTCACTTCGTGTCTCAAATTCGTTCATTTCTGCGCATGACGTCACTGCGAGAAGGATGTTTACACGGACACTTAGGCAACCAAATACATCTGTAAGTTTTTACTTTATTAGGTGATTTAGGTTAACAAGTTGACAACCATGCCAATGCTTTAATTGTCAAAAAGGCTTGAACGTTACAACAACATAATGACTGCGTTTACATCGGGCGCTTGCATCCGATCGAATATGGATCGACTTGAACTTAAAAACGTCATGTCTTATCAAATTGACATTAAAAATTGTTAATATCGACAGGTAAAGGCTTGTCAGTCCATCAGCTGATATGTGTCACATTTTGAGCTTTTTGTCTCAAAGGCTCTCCAAACGAAAATAAATTTCAATCCGATCCAATTCGATCGTATGCTAGCGCTCGATGTAAACGCACTCAATAACTACCATGGCATTGAACGCTACTTCTCGCATTGACGTCAGCGTATAAATATCATTGCAACCGTGACAACAACAATTGGCTACTCAGGCAGCCATGATATTAACGCCATATTAATGCTACTTTCGCTTCCTTCTCGCACTAACGTCTCTTGTTGGCGGGGCCGATACACGGGAGCACACTGTAGTGGATCTTGAATAAGTCCAAATGACATACTGTGCTCATTATGACATTTACTATCTGAAAAAGTGTTTAGCGGGAAGACAAGTGCCAGATTGACCAGAGCAATCAGTTGGATCACAGTGCAGCATATAGTCAATAGATTAATCTTCTCGATCTGATTGATCTTTCAAATATAAAGACCGGCGTGATCAAAGATCGATCTTCTCAATATTATTATTATATATCAGATATATACCAATGTATCACCGTATTACATTCTGCAATACATTAGTACGTATTTGATAGGAGTTTTATTTAACAATTTGTTTTAGAATTTATACGGTATAGAATGTGATAAAGAATACGAAGATACAACATTGCACATAACAGAAGATACCGGAAAGACGTTCTTTGCTAACATTCTTCCGCAAATAAAAACTGCCTTGATCCAAGAGGAATCTAAAGTTCATACTTATGTCAATGACCTAAAAGCTACGGACTTGAGAAAGGTTTGTTGCTTTATATGTTAAGTTTTTTGTTTAATTTTTGAGTAAATAAATACATTTTTATTAACTGAAAAACACTGTTTTGTGAGGGTATCGTTTTATTTTGTTGACATTGTAATTATATTCCGTAGTTGCTGGATACACCTCCACATGCGCTACCTCCATTACATCTGCTTAGCGGCGAGATACTGAAGGGCATGATTGTTCAGTGCAGTACATCAACTAATGACGGTACTGCATCTGAAGAACAAATTGATAAATCGTTGGAAGAGAAGTCTATTCGGGACGTTGTAAAACTGTTTGATTCTGCCTTGGACTTGGAAAACGTCGAACGAGAGAGTATGGAGTGGACCACGTTGCTGTGATGTGTGTTTTTAATCATATTACTTGTATATGTTTTTTTATTAATAAACAATATTTAATTATTAGGTGTTTGTTCTTTAATATGGAAAATTCTATATGTTCACTCATGGAATTAAGTATGTTCGTATCGCTATTGCAGGATTTGAAAATCATATGTAGGTTATATATTCGTGTTCTGGTCTCCCTCGCCCCGGCCGCTTCGCAAAAAGTTCTCCATCACGAGGTGGTTTTTCGATCAATATAATGTAACTGGAATTAGTCCATTTTTACCATTTTTGATCGTTTCCTTACTGTAATACCTTCATTTCAATGTAATAAATGTAATATGACCACTAAAATTCAATATAGAGTCCAGAAGATGTTACCACTCTTGGAAATAGCATAGGTAAACTGGTCATGCGCGGCATCACAGTAAAACCAACTCTGTCATTATTGTAATTTGTGCATATACTATGTGTGTGTACCTATTGTTTTGTGGCGACGATTCCGGAAAAACCGCTAAATGTATCGGGACGAAATTTCATATTTAGAAGTTTGATGACCAAACTTAGAGCTGAAAAGCATTTTGTTCAAAAGTGTCCAAAGGAACTGGAGGTTTACTCTTAGCATTTTTCAACAATTTTGCAAATGCGCCGCCATTTCTGTAACTTTGCCAAAATAGTTAAAGAGTAAATTAATGTAGAGGAAATTTTGTATAATTTATGTCTATGGAATTTTTTAGTAACATTAATAGTTTGGCTGCTAGAGCAAATTCTATTCGTTAGAGATCGGTGGTGTCTGCATTATATAAAAAATATAAAACTTGTTAGCCAGGATTTGACCGATATTTTCATTCTAATGACTGTAGATAGTGTCAAACACTGCTGTTTTGACAATACCTACTGTCAATAGAATCGATATATCTGTAAAATCACGGCTAACTGGTTTTATTTTATTGCAGACACGATCGATCTCGATCAAATAGAATCCACGCAGCTAAACTATTAATTGTATATGTCGTAGGCAAATGGTTATTTTAGGCCAAAGGCTTTGGTCTATTTGCCTGGGCAAATAGATTTGGACCTTTATTTATATTTTTAAAGCTATTTGCCTAGGCAAATGTATTTGCCAAGGCAAATGTATTTGTCAAAAGCGTTGTCAGGCAAATAGCATTTAGTTTTCAATCGCTTTTGTTTTAAAATTATGTGAGGTTATGTGCAATCCGTGCATGTTAATTGTCAAATATGTCATAATTATTACTTAAGTCTGATTTGTTGTGACAAGCGTCAATACTCACGAGTGCGGTGATACTAAAACATGACTTTTAGGTTAGGAATGTTTAGTTTCCCTTTTACCAGGAAAAGTTATACTAGAGTGGAAAACCCTAAATTTCTGAATTCTTATCGACTGGACGATTTTACGCATCAATGCAGATGATGATATCCCCTAACTCCTATTTTGCATACGGAAAACATGCGAAACAAATGTACAACTCAGTGAACATAATGGTGTGTTAAAAGGTTTGCATGTCTTCATAATGGTTCACCGATATGCTGCGGAGGTTACTGTGATGTTCCAAACACAGTAGCTGAACCAAGTGCCTATTGTTGTGATAAGAAACGGAGATGAACTTAATAACGCTGTCAACAATCACATAACCTTACATAATTTGAAAATCCAACAGTTTGCTGCTATGCGTACTGTCACTTGCGATTGCGGTTACACTCTCTTCGCTAAAACCATCGGTCCGTTTAATGCATGATAATGGCTCATGCCATTTGCACAAACTGGTTTGCGCAAGCCAATTAGTATTTACTGTGTTTTTACTACAGTATTTCAAAACTGGGGAACCAAGAATTAGTTCTTGCAACTGCTGCCATTTGTATAATAACAAAATTTGGAAATCGAAAGTGCGCAAAAGGAAATGGTCTAAACCTTGGTTACTAAAAAGGAATCTGCTTTCTCATGTCAATTTAATTGCTGAATTACGTAGTCAACCCGACGATTACTACTTACGCATGGACCAAAGTACCATAAATTTGGAACATATCTTCTTCTCCAGCACCCGATTTTTCCGATGGTAACATTTTTTTTAAATTTCTTTCGTTAGGGGGTGCGCAGAGTTCATTTTTTTTTGTTTCACTACACCTTCTTATTTAGCTCTGGTTTGACGAGTTGAATGTTTTCTATTAAACTATTATACGCGTACGAGTTTGCGTTGCGGTAACTATACTCTGTACTGTTACCTTTTCATAAACATGGAAAAGATTGTAACTATATAATTTGAAGATTGGAACTTATAGTGGGAAATCAGTCAAATATTTTTTTGTTTTAAATTCTCATTCCTTAACCAATATTTCGGACAATTTTTGTCCTTCTTCAGAGTTCGGAAAAAGTTATATAAATATCAAAAACAGGAAGGGTGTTACCTATAAGACAAGTTTACTCGTTTTATATATGTGTATATACTTATAAATTCACAAAGAAACTTTTTCGGCTGTTACAAAACGGAGTAGGTGTGGTATTAGGCACCAGCACCCCACCCCTACAGTTACCAGTGCGCGGCTCGATTCAGTCAACGCGTGTCGCGTAGCCGTCGAGACGATAGTGCGGTCGGCGCGTACATGCAGTTACAGCACGGACATACATACATACTTGCATACTTATGTACATACACACGGCATACTACATTACAACACACCTTACGTACATAGACATTATAGACAATCATTCAGTTATCATACTTGCATATAGTTTTAGTTTCGTTTGTTATAGTTACGTATTTAGAGTTTGAGTAAACCAGTTTACAGTGACTTGTGTTTTTGTTACTCCATCCTACTACATTTTGGCGACGAGGATCTTAGTGTTGTGTTGTGTTGTCCACTACAGACTTCAGGATGACGCAACTCGAGGAAGCAATGAAACATTTCCGTTTCGACAAGTTCGAACCCGATAACGAAAAGTGGGACTATTACATACAGCGTTTCGAGCTCGAGTTAGAGATGCCACGGACTGATGACTAGCGAGACGGCTGTATCGCGGCGTAATTTACTTTTGTCAAAGGTAGGTCCGCATGTTTTTAAAATTTTGGTGGACCATTTTAAACCCGAGAAATTGACAACAAGACTTATACCGATCTCGTGAGTGTATTAAACCGATTTTATGGGAAAAAAGTGTACATTTTCGCGGAAAGAATAAACTTTGCCGGGTGTTTTCGGAAAGAACCAGAGACAGTGACCGAATATGTGAACCGATTACGCGCTTCCGCGGGTGACTGTAATTTCGGAAACGGTTTAAACGAGAGAATGCGCGATCAGCTGATTTTTGGTGTAAATAACCGTGAATGGCAAGAACAAATTATCCAAAAACATTCATCAATCGAAACAACTCTTGAAGAAGTGGAAGCTACCGCGGTTATGTTAGAACAGGCTTCAATACAATCTAAACAATTAACTAGTTTACAAGTAGAAAAACATGTGAACCGCGTAAACAAACCGGAGAGACATAGTGTTTCGTTTACAAGTGTAAAGCGGTCTGATAAACAAAAGACAAAAATACGCGAGTTGCAACCGGACATAGACTGCCTATATTGTGGGGATTTGAAGCACCGCCAAAAGAACTGTCCAGCTTTTGGGAAGATTTGTAGCGCTTGCGGTGAGGATAACCATTTTTCACGCGTGTGCATCATATCCGGGAATGCAATAGTAAAGCAAACCTCCAGCTCTAGAAAAGCGAAATCCAGAGAGACGGTAAAACATCATGCGCGCTGTGTCCAGGAGCAGAGTGACCAGGATAGTGATGAATCCTACGAAGAAGAGAGCGGTAGCGATGCTGAGGACACTAACCGTGAGGATGCGGTGTTGAATATTCGAAAGGTCGGTTCCTCCAGTCGAGTGATGTTGCCGGTTGTTATAAATAATCGAGAGATGCAGATGCTTTATGATCCCGGTTCTGTGCATGCTGTGGTGGGAAGTCAGTTTGGAAAAATATTGGAAACCCAATACTGGCAAGGACGCCTGATTTGATTGCGTATGGAGACAAACCCATCAAAACTTTAGCGAAATCACAGGTAGAAGTAAGAGCTTTCAAGAAAAACTTGACGTTACCCATATACGTGACTGAAGAAGAAGATGTACCACTGTTTGGTTTGGACTGGTGTTTGGCATTTAAACTACCCTTACCACCTGGTGCGACAGTGTGTCATGTAAAAATGGGAAGAAAGACTGATAACACTAAAGAAGGGGAGGAAGTACAAACAAATCTGATCAGGGACGTGCTGCGAGATTACGATGCCATTTTTGAAAATTCCTTGGGTACTATAAAGGGCCACTATGCAAAGATACATATCAACGATGACGTAGAACCCCGGAGATTTCGTCCTCGTAGTGTGCCTATCGCCTTGCAGGACCACGTCTCTGCGGAGCTTGAGAGACTGGTTCAGGAAGGTGTTTTGGAACCAGTTGATACAACCAACACCCCCATCTTATGGGCTTCTCCCATTGTCGTTGTAATGAAAGCTAATGGCAAGTTGAGAATTTGTGCCGATTTCAAAATCATAATAAATAAACATATCCAAATCGATGATTACCCATTACCACGGTTTGAAGACATCAAGTGCACCCCGATTCGAGAAAATATCTGGTTATTGCCACCCACAAGGGATACTTTGCATATAGGCGTTTACCTTTCGGCATCAGCTTCGCGCCAGCACTGTTCCAACGCACCATGGACCAGATACTTTCTGGAATAGACGGCGTAACGTGTTAGTTCCAACGCACCATGGACCAGATACTTTCTGGAATAGACGGCGTAACGTGTTACCTCGACGACATTTTGATTACTGCACCAAATCTTGTCCAACATGCTCAAAGATTGCGAGAGGTTTTGCGTCGTCTTCAGGCAGCTGGGATCAGGACCCAGCCAAAGTGTGAGTGGCTTAAAAGCAGCGTTACCTATCTGGGACATAAAATTGACGAACATGGACTACACCCGACAGAGGAACGCATAGAAGCAATAAAACAAATACAAGTCCTGAAAATACCACTCAATTGCGATCTTTCTTAGGCGCAATTACCTATTACGGCAGATTTATTGAAAATATTCATGTGACCTGCGTACCACTTCATCGACATCTGAAGAAGAACGTACAATGGGATTGGTCGGATGAGGATACTGAAATATTGAACCGATTAAAAAAGATTTTGTCGTCAAGCGATACACTTGTCCATTACGACCCAGACAAGCCATTGGTGGTTTCCAGTGATGCCAGTAATGCTGGAGCGGGAGCAGTGTTGTCGCATAGATTTCAAGATGGAACCTTAAAGCCAATTGCCTTCGCAACCCGTTCTTTCAGTGAAACAGAGAAGCGCTATTCCACTATAGATAAGGAAGCTTTGGGACTCGTCTACGCTGTCACTAAATTTCACCAGTATTTGTACGGTAGACGCTTTATTCTGAACACCAATCATAAGCCCTTAGAGCGGATATTTGGGGAGGATCGTCAAACACCCAAGATTGCTAGCAACAGACTTATGCGTTGGGCTATGACTTTAAATAGCTATAATTTTGACATACTGTACCAACCGGGAAAGGAAAATTGCCCTGCTGACTCCTTATCAAGATTGCCTTTGCAAAGACCCATGGGTGCTGCTGGAGTGTCAGGGCATTCGAATTTATTGCATTTACGAATACAAAAGTTGCCAATTAAAAAACAAGAACTAAAAATTGAAACACGTAGAGATGGCATCCTTTCCAAAGTCATCGGATATGTGCAGACGTATTGGCCTGATAAAAGGAACCTTGATCTGGACCTTGTACCTTACTATGAAAAGAGATCGGAACTATCTTTTGAAGAAGACATATTACTGTGGAACGGCCGCATCTGCATTCCAGCTGGCTTTCAGCGTGAAGTACTGGCAATGTTGCATGACGGTCACCCAGGAGAAACAGCAATGCAGTCCTTAGCAAAACTCCATGTTTATTGGCCTAGAATAAACAACGATATAATCCAAGAGGTAGAAAGGTGCCGCTCTTATCAACAAGCAAGACGCAGTCAACGAAATGCGCCACTACATCCATGGGGGATATCACCAGAGCCGTGGTCCCGAGTTCATATGGATTTTGCCGGACCTTACGAAGGCAAGATGTGGATGATAGTTGTCGATTCCTACACTCGATGGCTCGAAGTGATACAGATGAAGACCATCACATCCGCAAAAACAATTGTCGCCCTTAGATCTATATTTGCTCGCTTCGGTCTGCCCAAATTTTTGGTTACCGATAATGGACCCCAACTGACATCGACCGAATTCGAAGATTTCTGCAGGGAGAATGGAATCGTCCACATAAAGGTTACTCCGTATCATCCCAAGTCGAACGGTCTTGCGGAACGCGCAGTTAGAACATTCAAAGAGAGGATGAGAGCTAGTGACCCGAAACTGGATCAGCACCTCTGGCTGCAAAACTTCCTTTTTACGTATAGGAACACTGTCAGGAGATCCACAAATAGAACTCCAAGCCAATTAATGTTTGGACGTCACCTACGATCCCGTTTTGACCTGCTTAAACCTGACATTAGAAAGACCATGGAATATGAACAATTTACCCAGAAACAAAACCATGATCGCACATCGATCCAAAAAAAATTTACACAGGGAGAGGCTGTTTGGTAAACAATCCACTGGAGAAAGTTCCGTTCCGGGTCTTATAGAGAAACAAACGGGACCCTTATCTTACGTAGTCAACGTTGGTGGAGCTTCACGTCGAAAACACAGCGACCAGATGCGAAGGCGGTCGCTGAATCAGTCTTCTGAAAGAACTTCAATGGAAGAGGTCAGCATGGACAAATCTGAATCAGGTCGCAGTTCCCCAAACTGCGAGGTTAGCATGTCAAATACTATCATTGACCATGAGACCCATGACTGTGCCGCTAGTCAACATTCCATCTCGGAAAACATAGATTCACCACCCACAGACGATCAGGACGCTGCTGATACTTCCCAGGCTTCGATGACACCAAGGAGGAATCCACCACGCAATCGGAGGCCCCCAGCCCGTTATGCGAAGTAAACCTTTTTCTTGTGGGGGAGGAATGTGGTATTAGGCACCAGCACCCCACCCCTACAGTTACCAGTGCGCGTGTGACGGAATAGTGCGCGGCTCGATTCAGTCAACGCGTAGCCGTCGAGACGATAGTGCAGTCGGCGCGTACCTACATGCAGTTACAGCACGGACATACATACATACTTGCATACTTACATACACACGGCATACTACATTACAACACACCTTACGTACATAGACATTATAGACAATCATTCAGTTATCATACTTGCATATAGTTTTAGTTTCGTTTGTTATAGTTACGTATTTAGAGTTTGAGTAAACCAGTTTACAGTGACTTGTGTTTTTGTTACTCCATCCTACTACAGTAGGTACGACTACAAATTAAGATTTTGGTAAATGACAACGTGCTGTCAACAAACAAACATCTTTCAGGTAGGTTACGTGCTGTCTACACTCGACGAGTTCGATTAACTACTGATATGCATGCTCAAAGTTGGAACTGAGGCTTGTGCCCCGTTTACACGCTCAAGCCAAAGCACCAACCACAAGCCGATTTTCTGTCACGACAGATTTTGTACATGCCAACATTTTTGGCTTGCACAAACTTCATGCCAGCGTTTACACGCAACGATTTAACTGTGCAAATCGATTTGTACAAGCCAATTTGCGCAAATGGCATGAGCGTGTAAACGGACCTTAAACGGACCTTTAATGAATCAAATCGGCACAGAAAAATAAAAAAAATGCGGCAATGTGTATGGCAATGCCTGCTGTTACAGACTTTTTGTTATACAAATGAGCATAACCGACAGAGAGGAAGGACGAGGGACCCCTATTAATTGATGACTCTACGGACTTCTCTACCCGTACGGAATGTATTTTAGCGTAGCGAAACGTAACCGATCGATTTCTAAACAAAATGCTATTTGCCTAACAACGGCTTGGACAAATACATTTGCCTAGGCAAATAGCTTTAAACATATAAAAGCAGACTCAATATCTATTTGCCATGGCAAATAGCTTTTGCCTAGACAAAAGCCTTTTGCCAGAAATAATCATTTGCCTACGATATATATATATATAGTATCTATTCCCTTTCCAGAAAAAAATTCCCCCAAAATTTGAGAAAAATTGCTTAACGCTAACACGTGCTACCAAGCACCTCAAATTTTCCATTTAAAATACATTGGAAAAATGCATCTTTTCTCCTTTTTTTATGTTTAGGATTTAGAAAAAAAAGTTACGGGAGATTATCAGAGATTGTTCAGAACTCCCCAAGGATCAAATCCACTACCACTAGTTTTTTTTTACCGCCCCCACCCTCTCCCGCAGTACCCTAAAAACGAGGCAAACTTTTCCCAAAATTTATAATTTTACAAAGTTACGTGATTACGGGTATTCTCAGGGGTCACTGTGGTTTACGGAAGCATCTTCACGTGATGCATCTCGCTGAAACGTCTATATGCCGAGCTTGTCAACTAGAGGATGAGACGGTAAAACACATTTTATGTGAATGTCCAGACCTGGTTGAATACAGGGAACGCTTGCTGGGGGATCTATCCATGGCCGACCATGGACGGAATCAGGAACGCACCTCTGAGCTGCTTCTGCTTTGTTGCAGAAAAATGTTGATAACTTTGGAAAAATTACTGCACAAGTTTCTATCATACTCCAAATTGTTGGTAATTAAAAGACCTAGTAGCCCTTCGATGCTCCGAGTTTTGCTCCATGGACAACAACCCTTAAATATCAATAATATCCGTTCGAGTAGCAAACGTATTTGAAACAGTTCCGAAAGAAAAATGTTTATAACTTTTGCAAAAATTGTTGGATACATTTCTATCGTACCTCAAATTTTAGGTAATTAAAAGACTTAGTAGCCCTTCGACACTCCAAGTTCTGCCCCATGGACAACAACCTTTTATTTTAGTTGCGATAATCTCCGTTCGAATAGCAAACGTATTTCAACAAGTTGCTACAAAAAATTGCCTATAACTTTTGCAAGAACTGTTGCATAAATTTGTATCTTACCCCAAATTGTAGGTAATTAAAAGACCTAGTAGCTCTTCGATGCTCGGAATTTTTGCCCTATGGACAACAACCTTTAAATTGCGATAATGTCCGTTCGAATAGCAAACATATTTCAAAAAGTTGCGAAAGAAAAATGTTTATAACTTTTCCAAAAATTGTTGCATAAATTTCTATGATACCTGAAATTGTAGGTAATGTAAAGATCTAGTAGCTCTTCGACGGTTGGAGTTTTGCCCCATGAACAACAACTCCTAAAAGTCGATAATATCCGTTCGAATTGGAAAGTATTTCAATCAATTGCTACAGAAAATAGTTTATAACTTTTGCAAACATTGTTGCATAAATTTGTATCACCAATTCTACCTGAAATTGTAGGTAATCAAAAGTCGTAGAAGCCCTTCGTCGTTTGGAGTTTTGTCCCATGGACGCAACAACCCTTAAATGGCGATAATGTCCATTCGAATAGCAAATCTATTTCGAACACTGGCGTCAGTAAAATATTTGTACCTTTTGCAAAAATTGTTACATAAATTTCATACCCCAACTTGTAGCTAATTAGAAGACCTAGTAGCATTTCGACGACCGGAGTTTTGCTAAATGGCGATAATCTTCGTTCGAATAGCAAGCGCTTTTCAATCAAAAAACAACAAAATAAAATTCTGAAGATTCTGTATGGGATGAACAGACTTACAAGAACTAAAGAATTATATCGAACCACTGGACAATTAACCATTCCAGCTACGTACAAAATGAGCAACCTAACGCTCTTGCATAAAATTAAACACGGAGATATAAAAACTAACATCTAACTAAAAATAAACAACACCATAACTACCCAACTAGAAGTAGCAACCACATACGAACTCACAGTTACAGAAAAGCGAAAACAACTCAGACGCTAATGACGAACGCAGTAAGACAATACAACAAACTCCCATACCACCTAAAAAAATTACCAACACAAACGTTCAAAATAAAGCTGAAAACCATACTAAAAGACGAATTTACCGCCATAATATAAGACTGAAAGAATAAGACAACTACACAGCACAGATCAAGAAACAAATACCCGCAATTCCATTAGCCCGAGGAAGGCCCTGCTGACCCCGAGGTGAAGATAGAGGGAGAATCGTCGCTTCCCTTCATGCATGACGAATGCACAAGAGGCGAGGTGATTTTTTTTTTTTTTTTTTTTTTTTTTTTGGGGGATGTTGCCATGTGCACAAAGCCAGTGGTCTGTGCGGCAATCGTATTATAATTCCAAGTATTATAATTCTAGTATTTTGTTGTATCAATAAAGAACTATAAGTTTTAAAAAAATCAGTCACTTTTGCAAAAATTGATAACAGAATCAGTTGTCACTCGTTTGTTTTTGTTGTTTTTTTGTAATTGAACATCTATGAATTTTTATGTGTAAATTCATAAGTTTATTAATTATTTTATCATTAAGTTCTATTATTTTAATATTGTTTTTTCAATTAAATGTTTGTAACTCTAGTTATAAATCAGCATGTATTACACAATTTTTTCTTGTTAATATTTCCCCTGTTATATCAAAAGCCAGGGGGGTACAAGTGCACCTTCTTGCCGCTCTCTGCGGGCGCTCATGCGTGTGTGTGTGGGTGCTTGCGTGCGTGAAAATTAGCCGACATCTGTAATGTCGTCAAAATAGTTAAATAAAATATTTAAGTAGAGGAAATTTTGTATAGTTTATGCCTATGAATTTTTTTGGTATAATTAATAGTTTAGCCGCATAAGCAAATTCTATTTGATCGAGATCGGTCATGTCTGCATTAATATAAAACTAGTTCGCCAGGATTTGACAGCTATTTTCATTCTAATGACAATAGGTAGCGTCAAAAGATGATGTTTTGACAATACCTACTGTCATTAGAATCAAAATATCTATCAAATCCTGGCTAACTAGTTTTATTTTAATTTAATTTGAAGTTTTTAGGCTGCGTGTATTGGAAAATGTTCTTAAACAATTTCGTATAAAATAGTTGACATTTTGATAACCGTGATACTTTGTATAAGGATAAATCTGGTGAAATGGGTTTTAAATTACGTCTTGTATCACCTCTCACCTCACCCCTTAAACACTTTATCAAACTACTAAACACCGTGTATACAGAGCTATATTAAGGTTACCACTTACATTTCATTTTCGTCAGAGATTATTTTTGTTAAGGGTGCCGAAACGGGTGCGGAACGCACCCTAGAAAGTTCAGCAATGAACTTCGTAAATCGTACCGATCCTTTAATTTTGCTTTTAAATTTGAGATTTTTTGCAGTCAAGGGTATTCATTGAATGTAGCTACAGCATACGAACAGGACAACGATAACTAAAAAGAGAATACATACCTCTCCGTTCAAACGCACAAAAATCGTCGTTTTTGCTGCTTCGTACCGATCGGCTAATTACAGTCATTTCTTGGATATTTTACTGCATGTATTGATAGGTGATTTTACTATGCAGTGTATGAAGCAACGATTTATAAATCCAAAAACAAAATTGTAAGTTATTGTCTATTTTTAAATTCTGACCAAATTTCGGTATGTGTTCCCTTTTTAGTTATCGTTGTCCTGTTCGTATACTGTAGCTACATTAAATTAATACCCTTTGAGCGCAAAAAATCTCAAATTTAAAAGCAAAATTAAAAGATCGGTACGAAGTACGTTTTTACAATTTACGTACAATTTGCGGGTGCGTTCTGCACGCGTTTCGGCACCCTTAAATTGCAAATATAACAAAAACTATGTGTATCACTTACTATTGGAGCGAGGTAAAAGTTATTACAGCCAACACATGTTATACAGATTGTTCAATTTAAAAAACTCAAAACAAGTCATTTGAAAATGTTAACAATGAATACGTGGCAGAATCTATATGGGGTATTCAATTTTTTCAATATCCTACTGGTTGTGTTGATTGTCAGGCAAAGTTGTAAGATAATGTCAGCAAAAATGTAGTTTGTACGTTGGTTTTAATGTGGGCGTGCAGTTGCCATTTTTGGCAAACAATTGAATACCTCAAAAACTATCTACTTCACACTAATACAACTTGTTACAGTTGGAAAAACGTCTTCCTTAGTATTCATTTATGATGTGAAATCCATGGTATTCCATTGTTTTAAAAATAATATTTTTCCTTCACTTCTACATTCAACATCCTGATAAGTGAAAATAATTTTCCATTGTAGAAAATAACGGACCAAATAACTTTCGACCACCGGACTCTAGTGACTCATCCTGTATAATACATATAATTATAATTCTTTGACGCGTGGGCAAACGAGTATAAGTCAAAGTCACTATGTATTAGCAAGGTTATTATTTTATACTTTTTCACACGCGTCATATTATATACATACACATTAATTTCCTTTTCTTTTTTCAATGAAGCATTTATTATTATTAAAATTACTATTTATTTATAGTAATATGGAATAGTACCATTAAAATCTTCATTGCCTTCTGTTACTGGATATATTATTGTTTTAGACACTTCGTCGAGAGTTAAGAAACTTTGCGTGATAGTTGTTTCTTCGCGTGTTCTGATTTCAATATTAGTTTGATTCTCTCGGTCTTTTTGCTGTGCCGCATTAATAGTTGTGTTTGATACTTCGTCTTCCAGTGAATAACTTTGAATGGTAACAGTCGGTGTTTTTGTTTCCTCACTTGTATTCAGGGCCGTGTTAACACAAAACTGCGCCCGGGGCGAAAACAGAGCGAACGCGCCCCCCCCCCCATTTTTGCCAAAATTACTTAAATTGCTAATTGTAATACAATCAAAAATAAAAGTCCGAATAAAGAATAAATAATATATTGAAATAGGTACATACGCTGACATACGCATCCTACCGAAAAAAATAATATATCTTTCTACACATAATAAGATATCATTAATGAATAAAAAGAACATGTTAATTAATGAAAAAACAATCTATGTGTATTGGGTACATTCTAGTGTAACAGTTTCAAAAATGAAAAAGATTTCTTATTGCATATTTTGATTGCACAACATTTAAAGCATACACTGTACAAATTTCAGAATTTAATTCGAAAAATTAACGATTCCATCGCCAAAACTCGAGCGGCTCGCCGAGACCGATTATATCTCGATTATCGGAACCTTTTTTACCACCTCTAAAGCGTACATATTTCAATATGTATTTTTTAGAAATTCTTTCCAGTAGTATATCCACATTTCTCCTCTTTAAAATGACGTATCATCTATTGTGATAAGCTTAATAGTTTTGGAGATATCAATAAAAATATGAGTGGACAAGATTAAATGTTTGGGAATGTCACTACACGTCTACAATTAAGCACAGTTTTCACGAAACCTTGTTTTGTTGGGCGGTTGAAACAATTTCGCAAAAACTAACAGGCCGATTTAAAAAATTCTTGCGGCATTGTATTCGCGGATTGACTTGCTATCGCGCAAACTAGGATTATTAAAAATATTAATAGTTGTGGCAGTGACAGGGCCTTTTAGAAAAAAAGATATAAAAAGGAAAAAAATGATTTTTCCAAATAATTTGGATAAAACATTTAATTATTGATGAAACCGGTGTATTCTAGGTTAATAATATGGTCATATTATTAACCTATAATATTAATTTGACAAAATATGTCTTTAAACATTTTCATCTGGTGTATTCTAGTTTGCTCGATAGCGAGTCAATCCACAAATGCAGGAATCCACGAATCATCCCGTAAGTTTTTGCGACATTGTGTCAACCGCCCAACGAAACAAGGTTGCGAGAAACCAGCCTTCAAATTGTTGACGTGTACCGACGTTCCCGAACTTTTAATCTTGTCCACTCATTATTTTTTATCGATAACACCAAAAATTTTAAGCTTATCACTATAACTGATACGTTATTTTGGGGGGAAATGTGTATACTACAGAAAAGAATTTCTGAAAATATTGAAAGCCGTATTGTGGGTGGTTAAAAAAGGTGCCAACAATCGACATAAATATGTCGATTAATATTTCGAATAAAAATTTCTCTTCCTGAAATTTTTACAGTGTATTCTTTAAATATTCCGTAATAAAATACGAAATAAAAAAATCTTTTTTGAAAATGCAAATGCAGGATGTGCCCGTATTAATATAAAATAAGGATAAATATGTACCCATGACTGTAGCTAATGCAACTTTATTTTCCTAGCCTTCATAGCGGCAAAATGATTAATTATTTTTACATATCTAATAATCGAGCAACACTACATTCGATTGAAAGCAAACTTAAGTTGGCGGGCCTGTCCTGAGCCATTGTAACTCTTAAATAATTTTTTACCAATTTAAGTTTGCTGAAAGACCTTTCAGCTGATGCAGCAGTTACCGGTGTACTCAGAAATATTCGATATGCAGTTACCATGTTCTTATAATTGGCAGTTAACTCAAATTGATGAATTAATTGGAGGATTTCTATGTGTTATCATTTAAACACCGAAATAATTTTTTTGCACTTACAATTTCACACAGAAAATGTTGCCCGTTTGAATCACTTCCATATTTCCTTCTACGTTCAGAGTATGTTTTTTAATAGTTTCTTCATCATCAGAGGCGCGTTATGCCATCATGGGGCCCTGGGCAATTTTGAATTTGGGGCCCCCCATATACAATGCTGAATTAAGAAGAACTACTTTTTTATACAAAAATAATATATACTAATAATACTGATATAAGATTTCGGAACAATTAACAAAAATCATAAATAATAGGTAAGTTATTGACCTTTTTTGCAAAAAAAAAATAATATAAGTACATACATAATTAGTAACAACAGATTAATTATTCTTAAGAGTTACAGAATAACTAATAACTAGCTTAAAAATCAAAATGTTATAAGCAAGTAAAATATGTTACCTTAATAAATAAAGGGTATTATTAACAAGTAAATATTTTAAAAACTGCGGTTTTTAGAGCATTCATCTTTACAGAATAGAATTCAAAAATAGGAAATGCCTTGACTGAAAATCTTCGAAGAATTCATACAGCTTTTCTCTTCTAACTTAGTGAACGGTTTCTCATTACTTTCGTACAGTATTAGATATATGTAGTTTCTTCTATTGCAAAAAAAAACATGTTAAACTACTCTAAAGTTAAATTGCTTATTCTTACTACGGCAATTAATTAATTACCTAATTAATTTCTAGCTTATAAAAGATGATTCGTCGTCATGGCGACTCGAGTAGAAGTACACTTCCAAAGCGATATCCATAAATTTACTCAAATCGAAGGAAAATAATACGAAAACTGGACAAAATATTAACAAATAGGACCGCCTATGCTTGAAGAATGGTTATTCGAGCCATAAATGCCGCGGTAGAGTGCCCATTGTTGCTTCTCCTCGGATCCTTTGAGAAGTTAATGTTTGCAATTTTCGGGAAAGTGCTGAACGGGGTGAACCAGCTCCAAAAAAATTTTCAATGGAATTCAAACGGCAATATCGTCGTACGTCGATGTTTTGCGGAACACAGCAGCGAAACGGCATTTTGAAGGCAAAACCGCGGCCGCTTCCGCGGTTTTTGCGAAGAAAGATGCGAAAATCCCGAGTTTGGACGTCGATCATTTAAGTTTGAGAGTTATTAGATTTATTTTGGTCACCAACCAGCAGGAGCACAAATATTCACTATTCTTGAGACGGTAATAAATTACTTAAAGATTAGTTGGGTCCTCGCTGAGAGGACCCTAAATCTGCTTGCACCGTTAAAGTGAACTGGCATAGTGTGGTAGTCTATTACGGCAACGAGTTTCCAAAATACTGCGTTGGGGGCCCCCCTGTTATTGGGGGCCCTGGGCAAATGCCCATTTTGTCCATGGGATAACGCGCCCCTGTTCATCATGTGAAATAATGTTCGAACCACTAAGAAAAGCAAAATCTTGTGAAATCTGACGAAGTTTTTCAAATCTCCATGTAAGTTGCTCCATTATTGTGTCAATAGGCTCGACATAAAAAAGGAAATTTTTCTGATTCGTTTAAATCGGTATCTCTACATTAATACTGTACCCATGTTTAGTACTATTTTTGTAGGTTCAGTAATAAATAATTCCACATCTGTGCAACATATAAAAATAGCTACTTATACTTTATTTTATTTTCCATTTACAAATTCGTTTTAATAATTCCTTCATTATGTATTTTAAAAAAACACTTTTTATAAATATGCTCCTTCCCTTCTGGGTAGGATTTTGGCGCCCCTGAAACTTGGCGCCCGGGGCGGGCGCCCCCTTCGCCCCCCCCTTAACACGGCCCTGCAGTTGTATTATCAGTGGGTGTGGGATTTTCCGTTATACCATATTGTGTAATAATTGTCGCTATGGTTGTAGCGTCAGTTTCGGTTACGTATGCGACTTTGGTCGTCGCTACATCCAGTTTCAGTTCGTCAATGCCATGTGGTTCTGGATTGGTTGTTGTTTTAGACACTTCGTCGCGAGTTAAGAAAGTTTCCGTGATAGTTGATTCTTCTGTTTTTATGATAGGAGCATTAGTTTGATTCTCAAGGTCTTTTTGCTGTGCCGGATTAATAGTTGTGTTTGGTACTTCGTCTTCCAGTGAATAACTTTGGGTGGTAACAGTTAGTGTTTTTGTTTCCTCATTTATAATATTAGTGGGTCTGGGATTTTCCGTTATACCATATTGAGTAATAATTGCCGCTATGGTTGTAGCGTCAGTTTCGGTTACGTATGCGACTTTGGTCGTTACATCCAGTTTCAGTTCGTCAATGCTATGTGGTAGTGGATTTGTTGTTGTTTTAGACACTTCGTCGCGAGTTAAGAAACTTTGCGTGATAGTTGTTTCTTCTGTTGTTATGATTGCAGCATTAGTTTGATTCTCAAGGTCTTTTTGCTGTGCCGGCTTAATAGTTGTGTTTGGTACTTCGTTTTCCAATGAATAACTTTGGGTGGTAATAGTCGGTGTTTTTGTTTCCTCACTTATATTATCAGTGGGTGTGGGATTTCCCGTTATACCATATTGTGTAATAATTGTCGCTATGGTTGTAGCGTCAGTTTCGGTTACGTATGCAACTTTGGTCGTCGCTACATCCAGTTTCAGTTCGTCAATGCCATGTGGTTCTGGATTGGTTGTTGTTTTAGACACTTCGTCGCGAGTTAAGAAACTTTGCGTGATAGTTGTTTCTTCTGTTGTTATGATTGCAGCATTAGCTTGATTCTCAAGGTCTTCTTGCTGTGCCGGATTAATAGCTGTGTTTGGTACTTCATCTTCCAGTGAATAACTTTGGGTGGTAACAGTCGGTGTTTTTGTTTCCTCACTTATATTATCAGTGGGTGTGGGATTTTCCGTTATACCATATTGTGTACTAATTGCCGCTATGGTTGTATCGTCAGTTTCGGTTACGTTTGCAACTGTGGTCGTCGTTCCATCCAGTTTCAGTTCGTCAATGCCATGTGGTACTGGATTGGTTGTTGTTTTAGACACTTCGTCGCGAGTTAAGAAACTTTGCGTGTTAGTTGTTTCTTCTGGTGTTATGATTGCAGCATTAGTTTGATTCTCAAGGTCTTTTTGCTGTGCCGGCTTAATAGTTGTGTTTGGTACTTCGTCTTTCAGTGAATAACTTTGGGTGGTAACAGTCGGTGTTTTTGTTTCCTCACTTATATTATCAGTGGGTGTGGGATTTTCCGTTATATCATATTGTGTAATAATGGCCGCTATGGTTGTAGCGTCAGTTTCGGTTACGTATGCAACTTTGGTCGTCGTTACATCCAGTTTCAGTTCGTCAATGCCATGTGGTACTGGATTGGTTATTGTTTTAGACACTTCGTCGCGAGTTAAGAAACTTTCCGTGATAGTTGATTCTTCTGTTCTTATGATAGGAGCATTAGTTTGATTCTCAAGGTCTTTTTGCTGTGCCGGATTAATAGTTGTGTTTGGTACTTCGTCTTCCAGCGAATAACTTTGGGTGGTAACAGTTAGTGTTTTTGTTTCCTCATTTATAATATTAGTGGGTCTGGGATTTTCCGTTATACCATATTGAGTAATAATTGCCGCTATGGTTGTAGCGTCAGTTTCGGTTACGTATGCGACTTTGGTCGTTACATCCAGTTTCAGTTCGTCAATGCTATGTGGTACTGGATTTGGTGTTGTTTTAGACACTTCGTCGCGAGTTAAGAAACTTTGCGTGATAGTTGTTTCTTCTGTTGTTATGATTGCAGCATTAGTTTGATTCTCAAGGTCTTTTTGCTGTGCCGGCTTAATAGTTGTGTTTGGTACTTCGTTTTCCAATGAATAACTTTGGGTGGTAATAGTCGGTGTTTTTGTTTCCTCACTTATATTATCAGTGGGTGTGGGATTTTCCGTTATACCATATTGTGTAATAATTGTCGCTATGGTTGTAGCGTCAGTTTCGGTTACGTATGCAACTTTGGTCGTCGCTACATCCAGTTTCAGCTCGTCAATGCCATGTGGTACTGGATTGGTTGTTGTTTTAGAGCCTTCGTCGCGAGTTAAGAAACTTTGCGTGATAGTTGTTTCTTCTGTTGCTATGATTGCAGCATTAGTTTGATTCTCAAGGTCTTTTTGCTGTGTCGGCTTAATAGTTGTGTTTGGTACTTCGTCTTCCAATGAATAACTTTGGATGGTAACAGTCGGTATTTTTGTTTCCTCACTTGTATTATCAGTGGGTGTGGGATTTTCCGTTATACCATATTGTGTAATAATGGCCGCTAAGGTTGTAGCGTCAGTTTCGGTTACGTATGCAACTGTGGTCGTCGTTCCATCCAGTTTTAAATACTCTCTTTGTTGATCTTCCTGTCTTTCAATCATATATTCAGGAGATGATGTTTGCAACTGATATGGTTCGTTTTCCTCCGAATTGGTGCCTTCCTCATTGAACTTTATAGAATCGTCATATTCGCGAGAACTATTTGCATGAAGGTTTTGTGCCTCGATTTCTTCTTGTATTTGAGTTTGGATCGATCGCTCAATGTCTTCTATCCAACGGTGTCTTGGTTTAATCTTCGTCTTCCGCTGTCTATGATCCTCATTGTTCTTGTTGACCTTAGTTTCTTTCCCAGGTTCTGACTGTCTGATTGCTGTCGTTAGTGACATGTTGCGGGATTGGTTTTTCTTGCGATGTCTGTGATTTTCATTATTTCCATAGATGTTCCTTTTCGGTTCCATGTGGCTAATGAGTGTCATTATTGACACGTTACCGCTCATAATCTTGTGCATTCTGTCATTCTTATCCTTCTTCTTAGTTTGTCTTTCCTTCTTTCGTTCTATTTGGTAATTTATTGACATTGTCCGTTCGGTGATTAGATCCATATTATCTTCTATACTTACGGTTGTTTTGTAATATGGATATTTTTTATACGGACTAATCCGTTTTTTCTCCTTTTTCTCTTCAATACCTGGTTTTGGCGCTGGTTCAACCTTTAGCGTCATTATTTCTTTAAACACATTAGTTTCAGCAATGTTTGGATCTTTTGATAACGTTTCGGAGGTATGTTTTATGTTTGCATTACTAATTCTCTCGTTCATTCTCCTTCTGTAGTTATAAGGAATATGCCAGTAAGGTTTTATTCTTCTCGTTCTGTGGTGATTAGTGTTCCACCTCATAATTGGTAGAAATGGATCCCGATGATAACCTGGAAATTAAATGTGATATGCTAAGTTTGTATCTTAGAGTTAACATTTCCATTTTTCATATTAATTTTGCGTAACAGTTTTTTTAATGAAAGTTTGTTGGAAAGTTTTCTTGCTGTGAATTTGTACATAAACAGTCAAATCATCTCATTTGTTGGCGTTCGCATTTGTTCGCGGGGCGGTTGCTAAGGCAATCGAGGCTGCTAAAAGCAAGTCCACAGCAAGTGCGCTGCAAAAAACGTAGTAATGCAAGAACTCTTTTTTTTTTCAAAATAAAAAAAAATTATTCACAAACACGTTGATTAAAAAATATACCAAACATTGTTTCATGAAATTATGAAAAAAACCTTCATAATAATTAAAAAAGCGAAAGAGCAATTTATGACAAAGACGAGTCCCTTAAGGCCAGTATAGTAGCAAACGAACTCCAACGTTGGACCAAAATACTTCCCGAAAATGGAATATTTAGATTTCTATTAGCGATCATCGTTCGACAGCTTTGCTGCAGGGTTTTAGTTTTTAGTCATATTTTAGAATGCACATCACTGCAAACTACAGCGGTTTCTGGCGTCATCTGCTGCAACTTTGCAACTATTTCCGGGGAATACCTTCTTCTTACAAATAGGCATAATAACTAATAAGTAATAACAGATCGGTTATATCGATCCGTTAACAAACATGCATACCACTGCATAGTACACAGGTTTTTGTAAAAGCACTGAGCTCTCAAAAGTAGATGCAAATTTTCGTCAGGTAACAGCTACTTTAGTGGTGTACGAAAGAAGGTTTAGCACCTATGGGGGATTGCATACGTCTAAACGAAATAAAAATTTTATTTTTCAACTTGCGTTCGTTATACACACATAACGAAACCGCTTTCGGTGTCGTTATGAAAACACTAGATCACCAACTTTAAGTAACTTTTAGTTTTCCAAGATTGATGATTTTGACGTCAAGTGTCAAATAAGGCGCTCCTCGCTACGCTGGTCGTGCTCAAAACAACTCGTGCGCCAATTTTTGTCTTATAAAACTTGTATTATAACATGGTATGATAAAGTCATGTACCTGGCCACATCAGATTTTTCATGTTTTGACGTGTATAACATGTCACAAAATTGTTACCTCTATTAATTCAGCACCTTGTTTATAGACAATATATCCACTTTATATGCAACACCCTTATATATTTTTGTTTGTTTGATTTCTTTTAGATTTAATTTTTCTGGAATATAAAATAGTAGTGTGGTTTAGTTATTAATAAAACATTTTTACAGTTTAAGTTTTATTTCATTTACATGCATATTTTGTTTAAATAAACTTACTTTATTTCCACATTATTTTACAACACACATAAATAATGATTATTTTTTATGATAGAATTTTGTTACAGGCTCTCCATCTATGTCATTCTTTTCAGACTGTCGTATAGATTGTAAGAATGCATCTTGCAACATTATTTGCAACTAGAAAAGCCTATTGTGTTAACAAATAAATTATTCATGGAGATTTAAAACAATGAGAAAGGAAAGATAATAAGAATAAATATGATAACTTAAATATAATGCGTCATGGTAATGGTGGTAAACGAACTGACACACATAAAGGCACAACATACTATACGTAAAACATATCAAATATTAACATTTATAGGACGCTTTATGTATCTCTCGTGAGTCAGTAAATTAGTAGAATTCTGATATATGATATTATGATTATGATATTATGATTATGATATTATGATTATAATATTATGATTATGATTACGATATTATGATTATGATATTATGATTATGATATTATGATTATGATATTATGATTATGATCATATGATTATGATATTATGATTATGATATTATGATTATGATATTATGATTATGATATTATGATTATGATTATGATATTATGATTATGATATTATGATTATGATATTATGATTATGATATTATGATTATGATATAATTATGATACTATGATTATGATATTATGATTCTGATATTATGATTATGATATTATGATTATGATGTTATGATTATGATATTATGATTATGATATTATGATTATGATATTATGATTATGATTATGATATTATGATTATGATATTATGATTATGATATTATGATTATAATATTATGATTATGATATTATGATTACGATATTATGATTACGATATTATGATTACGATATTATGATTATGATATTATGATTATGATATTATGATTATGATATTATGATTATGATATTATGATTATGATATTATGATTATGATATTATGATTATGATATTATGATTATGATATTATGATTATGATATTATGATTATGATATTATGATTATGATATTATGATTATGATATTATGATTATGATATTATGATTATGATATTATGATTATGATATTATGATTATGATATTATGATTGTGATTAGTGATGTAGAACGGTAATATTACCGGTAATTTTGGTAATATTACCGTAAGTTACCGAAGGCAAAAATTCCCGCTGGTAAATTACCGCGGCGGTAATATTACCGGTAACTTTGGTAATATTACGGTAAGTTACCAACGGTAAGTTACCAACGGTAAGTTACCAACGGTAAGTTACCCTTGATAAGTTACCGTACTTTTAGTAATATTACAGTAAGTTACCCTTGTTAAGTTACCACGGCGGTAATATTACCTACCGGTAATATTACCGGTAATATTACTGGAAATATTGCCCGTAATATTTACCGACAGTCCATAAGTTAAGGGTAATATTGCACCACGGTAATATTACCCGTTATATTACCGACAGTCCATAAATTACGAGTAATATTACATCATTGTAATATGACCCGCAATATTACCGGCAGCCCATAAATTACGGGTAATATTACATCACGGTAATATTACCGGTAACGATACTGGTAATATTACCGGTAATATTCTCTTTTTTTAAATTACCGGTAATTTTGCATCACTAATTATGATATTATGATTATGATATTATGATTATGATATTATGATTATGATATTATGATTATGATATTATGATTATGATATTATGATTATGATATTATGATTATGATATTATGATTATGATATTATGATTATGATATTATGATTATGATATTATGATTATGATATTATGATTATGATATTATGATTATGATATTATGATTATGATATTATGATTATGATATTATGATTATGATATTATGATTATGATATTATGATTATGATATTATGATTATGATATTATGATTATGATATTATGATTATGATATTATGATTATGATATTATGATTATGATATTATGATTATGATATTATGATTATGATATTATGATTATGATATTATGATTATGATATTATGATTATGATATTATGATTATGATATTATGATTATGATATTATGATTATGATATTATGATTATGATAGTATGATTATGATATTATGATTATGATTAGTGATGTAGAACGGTAATATTACCGGGGTAATATTACCGGTAATTTTGGTAATATTACCGTAAGTTACCGAAGGCAAAAATTCTCGCTGGTAAATTACCGCGGCGGTAATATTACCGGTAACTTTGGTAATATTACGGTAAGTTACCAACGGTAAGTTACCAACGGTAAGTTACCCTTGATAAGTTACCGTACTTTTAGTAATATTACAGTAAGTTACCCTTGTTAAGTTACCACGGCGGTAATATTACCTACCGGTAATATTACCGGTAATATTACTGGTAATATTGCCCGTAATATTTACCGACAGTCCATAAGTTAAGGGTAATATTGCACCACGGTAATATTACCCGTTATATTACCGACAGTCCATAAATTACGAGTAATATTACATCATTGTAATATGACCCGTAATATTACCGGCAGCCCATAAATTACGGGTAATATTACATCACGGTAATATTACCGGTAACGATACCGGATCTGATCGATCGGATCGATCCGATCGATCTGATCGATCCGATCGGATCTGATCGATGAGATCGATCAGATCGAAAAGATCGATCAGATCGAAAAGATCGATCAGATCGAAAAGATCGAACAGATCGAAAAGATCGATCAGATCGATCAGATTGAAAAGAAGAAAAAGTTTATTTAGAAGTCTGTTGTCTCCCAATATCATTTAATACATAAGATTACATTTAATGGTTAACATTGCTTTATGTTAGGATTTTGTTGCCTTTGACGCCGGTTGTTTTATGGGCATTATGATGATAGCCCTATGTTAACTACCAATAGAAAGAAAAACCATCAATCTTTCATCGTGTTTGTATATCGATCAAATCAATCAAATCAATCAGATCGATCGATCGATTTTTTTTGCCCAGCCCTAATTATGATGTTATGATTATGATATTATCAAAGCTGGGCAAAGTTAATCAGAAAGTTAACTTCGTTAATCGATAATCCGTTAACGAAAAAGTTAACCGATATCCGTTAATTTGCTATAAATGTAACGAAAGTTAACGTTAACCGTTAATCGTTACCTTTTTATAAAAAATAGGTTATGTTGAGTATAACATGGTATAACGTAATAACAACAGATCTTTCGTTTGCATAAGTCAAAATTGCCTTAGGAATTTTTCAAACTACCCGCAGTGGTAACTAAAGCTACTACATTGCGAGATGTAATATTTATAAAAAACATTGTAAAGATCAACTAAGGTGGTTGCAGTTAGAAGAAAAGCATTTTCAGAAGGTTTATTTTTAAGTTTAGATTTATATATTGAAATAATTAGTATTTATTAAAAAGTAACAATATTTAAAAAAGTTAAATATTTACTATTAGATAATAAATAGGTATACTCGCGGAAAATAGTACCTATACATCATAAAATTTCTGGATGAAAGTCGGATCAAATTTCGTTTGCTAGTTACTGATTTACATAGAAACAAGAAATTTAGATAAACATATTTTTTCCGCGACTGTTCATACAAAAAGTAACTAAAAACTAAACAATTCACGCACATGCTTCATGTACGGACTCCGTGTCGCACAAAGTAGTACGTCATGCAAAACCAAGTCCGAACATGCACAGAATGTCAATAGCAGTTAATTCAAATTAACGGATGACAAATGTGGCAGAAGTTAATGAGTCCGTTAATGATTTTGAAAGTTAACTTAAAAGTTAATTCGTTAACGAAAAATTTAACTTCGTTAATTAACGATTAACGGATTAACGCTTTTGTGCCCAGCTTTGGATATTATGATTATGATCAGGGCCGGCGGGTGGCGTGTGCGACGTGTGCGGTGCACCCAGGCGCAGTGATAAAAAGGCGCCTAAGGCTGGATTTTTCAATCCACCCTAAAAGATCTTAAAAATAACTGTGAGATATGAGTTTATATTCAAATTAATAATGATACTTTTAATGTTAATTCCTTTTAAAAAAGAGACGTCTTGTTATGTCACATATGAATTAAAAAATGCCGACAATTTTTATGACATTCCCTAGTAGTTTTCGATTCTAATGGCCAATTATAAAACTCAGATCTCCATAATTTTGTATTTCAGTGATAACACTCCTTCTTGTGTCGTGTCACATGCACTTCACAAGTTCTTAAGGAATTGAGCTCATATGAAACTTCTTAAAAGAATAACTTTTACTTTCTAAAAAAAAGTAAATAGTTGCATATGGATTTTAGTTTGTCCTTCTGTTTATAATTTTTATTGTTTTTACTTATAAATATATTTAATTTTTATTGTTGTAATTCGTACTAATGGGCGTTATTTTTCGGACATTGTTTCATATCTAGTTTATTTTTAGTTATTTTGTGAATATCGCAAACGATTCTTCTTAACGAACTGAAAAAAACAAATATTATGTGTCTAGACAATAATTTTGCGGGAAACAAGTGGGACACCTTGTGACATGAAAGTATTGTAACCGTGCCATATAACCGATGGAACAAAACTGAACTTTTTCCAATGGGCGCCAAAATTTTTTTTGCACACACAAGAAATATATTACGGGCCTGGTCTGATTATGATATTATGATTATGATATTATGACTATGATATTATGATTATGATATTATAATTCCGATATTATGATTATGATATTATGAGTATGATATTATGATTATGATATTATGATTATTATATTATGATTATGATATTATGACTATGATATTATGATTATGATATTATAATTCCGATATTATGATTATGATATTATGATTATTATATTATGATTATGATATTATGATTATGATATTATGACTATGATATTATGTTTTATGATATTATGATATAATAATTAATCTAGGTGAGGATAAACTTTTTGAAGAATAGTCTCGACCTGGATTTGAACTAACAATCTCTGCAATTTCCAGTTTGGCATTGATTGTGTTCTCTGATAAAGTTTCATTTTCAAACCCCATAGAAAATAATCAACAGGGAATAAATCAGGTGTGAGTCATCGGTATAATGGAAGCTGGGCAAAGTTAATCAGAAAGTTAACTTCGTTAATCGATAATCGTTAATCGATAACAGTCCGTTAAATTGTAGCAAATGTAACGGATTAACGGAAGTTAAAGTTAACCGTTAACTTTTTATAATAAAAATATATAGGTTATGTTGAGCGCGATCTGCCGCTGAGTATGAAAGTCGAAACCCGTGCATAAGTAAAAATTACAAAATTATCATACGTATGATAATGTAATATTGTAATCGCGCCGAAAATAAAAATTAAGATTTTGGGTCCATGGTGAACATTTTTGACCAAGGTACAAAAAAATTCTGAGTGTGTGTGTATGTGTGTGCGTGTAACCGTTTTTTTTTTGTGGCGACGATTCCGGAGAACTAGTGAAGGTATCGAGACAAAACTAACGGAAGTTAATGGTTTTGAAAGTTAACTTAAAAGTTAATTCGTAATTCGAAAAATTTAACTTCGTTAATTAACGATTAACTGATTAACGCTTTTGTGCCCAGCTTTGGGTATAATACTTCTGTTTGAAATCTGTCAGACAACCACTCAGCCACCATCTTGCTGTTGTGGAGTCGCATGTGGCGCAGCATTATGTAATCACCTACAAGATCCTCAAAATATTCCAGTAGATTTGAAAATTATATGGGCAAATCAATTGTACCTCCCAACAAATCGATCTATATCATTTACTTCAAAATGCTCATGTGACAACCGTTGCTGATGCTGTCGAAAACTCCACCTACCGAAGATGTGCATTTTATACTGTTGATAATCTAAACTGTTGTTTTTTGAAGATCCTTCAGATCGATTGGCGGGATAAATCGAATCGAGCAGCATCTTCTGTTGTTGAACCTGCAATGAATAATTTATGCAGTGTTAATATTAAACTATAACAAGCAGCTTGCTTTACCGTTTGCAAAATTTGTTCCTTGTTTTCAATCGGCATGGTTATCATATTTTTGCCTTGATTGGCAAAATCATATTATATTATTATATTATAACCATATTATAAGTATGTACATACTACATTTCTATGGAGGGTTATAAAATAACGTGTTTGGCGCCTTCGCACATTTTTATGTAACTATAAATTTCGTTGATCATTCAAAACGTATGTTTCAACTGGCAATCTTTTCAAAAAGTAGTGAACTTGGTCAATCTTTTTTCGAGTTTATTCATCACAAAAATGCTCAAATAATGTGTTAACCATTACCCAATGTGGGTAAACTACGACCAATGGACACAGAAAAACATCCACATGGTGTTGTAACCATTTAGGGTTTGGCCACAATAATTATCGTATTCACATTTATTGTAGTTAAAAATGTTATTTTAATTTATTAAGTTAGTAACATTTTTTGATATTTGAATTTACATTGTACAACTGTTTGCTGTTTGGAGATACCGTAAAATGATTACAAATTAGGAAAATTAGTTTGCGAAAAGTATCATAGCTATTTTAAAACCTACTCCTAGGTTTTAACTGAAGCTGTGTTTCTTTCGTTAATGAACAAAATAAAACACTGCACAAAACTAACACTTTTCAAAACCATTAAATAAAAATCTGACATAACTTTATCATACTATAAAGCAGTGTCAAATGGTATCAAACTGTGTTAAACGCTGACTTTTTGAGACTATTGTCAATAGAATCTCATTAGAATCAATAGCATATCTATCAAATCCCTGCTAACTAGTTTTAATGCAGACACGACCGATCTCGATTTGAATATGCTCATGCAGCTAAACTATTAATTTTACCAAAAACTGTCATAGTCATAAATTATACTAAACTTGCTTTAATTTAATTTATTAGTTAACTATTTTGACGATATTACAGAAATGGGAGCTTATTTGCAAGATCGTCGAAAAATGCTAAGAGTAAACTTCCATTCCTTTGGAGCCTTTTGAAAAAAACTTCTTTCAGCTGTAAGTTTAGTCATGAAACTTCTAAGTATGAAGTTTCGTCAGGATACCTTAGTAGTTTCTCCGGAATTGTCACCACAAAAAACGGTTACACACGCACACGCGCACGCGCAATCGCACGCGCACACGCATTTTTTTCCCCGCTTTCCCGGGGAAAAAAGTAATTTCTTAAAAAGTTGCATTTTATTACATGTCAACAAGGATAAAATGTCAAACTTTGTTCCCGTCACAGAAATAATACGTTTTTTAAACAACGCTTTATAAAAAAACTCAATGGGACATATTTTCCAAATTTCGAAATTTGTTCCAATTTTTGGAAATTTTTTCCGAATTTTCAAATTTTTTTTTAAATTTTGTTTTATCGATTCATGCATTGTCGCCGGAAATCGGTCCACATGCCAAATTTTAACTCGATTTGCATATGTAGGTAAAATATCGATGACAAGATTTGAACGTAACAAACAAACACCTAGCGAAGTTAATATAAGCGTAGTAAAAAGTGGTGTGAAACGTTCAAAGTGTATGTCATCTGATTTCTCGCTATATGGTCTTAAAGGAGAAGGTTCGCAGTTTTTTTTTATCCTACATATTAACATCTACTACATAACGTTAGTGTTTTGCATATGTTCAAAAGTAGCAACACATCTAACAACACAGCTGCACATTTAACACTCTGGAAAACTGGAAATTAGAGTCGATTCACTATTTCTGTGATCAGATTTGGACTCCTGGGAAAAATCCTATCCGAATCAGTTGTCATTTGTCAGACAATTTGAAGTTGGTCAAATTTTGTTGGCCAATGTAATCAACTTTTAACCTACCCAATATACATAATCTGTGTACATAATCAATATGTACATTGTCCATCAATAGTAATTGTTTGTGATTGCTAGGTAATAACAATAAAACATGATTACTTACAGATTGCAAGAAATAATATACAGTAGCTTAGTTTATATTAGATCTGCGATGTAAATATTGAGGATAAATAACCCCTTGGGTGTTCCAAAAAGACTAAGTATGCCTTTCTCGGTCCCTAATACGGGGCAGACTTAGGGTTGCCAACATGGTTATTTTGACCCGGAGACTTCGGGTTTGGCGACCATTCTCCGGGCTACGGGGTTTCAGTTAAATTCTCCGGGTTAAATAAAGGTAATCATCGATCTTTTGAGAAACTGTAGCGACCCCTAAATATTAAGAAAAAATTATGATAATACGTAATTGTTATTCTAACCATACAGTTTGCAGCGATTTCCCTTGAACAAAGGATTTTTTCTCAAAATAACAAGCACTCTATTACTCATTCTTCACAACAATTTAATTTTACTTTTTGTGTGTATGTGAGAAACTTCAAAAGTAGCAATTGTAGCATTTTTAGATTTTGTCACATGTCTAGTGAATATAGTAGGAATACTGTAGCGGTACGACGAACGCAAAAGATTGTATCCTGCCTCGATAATCATAGACTGAGACAAATCTAATATAAAAAATGGCTTTAAAAAAGACGGGTATTATTTAGAGGCAGGAATTTTGCTTGTCTGAAATCAACATTCAATAATGATACATTAATTAACAACATATGTTTTGAACTTTCGTTGATTATTTTAATATGTATGTTGTTCAGATGATAAGAAATGTCCCAACAATATGTTTGAGTTTGTCCAAGACTGCCTTACTGCGTACAGAATAGTATCATACTGGTCTGCCCTAAACCAGTATTTTTTAATCATGGAGATGACGATAGTGATACCTTTATTTGAAAATTTTATTATTTGTTGGATTATACATTTATAAAGACTGAGATATATAGTTACCATTTTTGACTAGAGACACATTTATTATAGGGGTTTATACAAAACTCCAATATTCTCGGAATAAAATGAAAATTTTAAATTAGTTAGGGTAGATGTAGATAATTACTTCAAGCAAAAACACATGATCCCTTAAAAAATGCTCTCAGTACATCAAAATTATGCTTGGTTTAGGTGGTATATTGGCATTTTGTCTCATGTTGGTTGTGTCGTAAAAAAATCGACAATAAGAGGCACAAATGAAAAGAGTGAAAACTAGTAGACATTAATTGAAATAAATTTATTTAACATTAATTTAGCATCTAGACCTCATCGTTTTATATACTACCGATATCCAAATTTTACGCCAAAGTGTTAGTAAAACGTATGTGTCGAAGCCGCACATTTTTGTGGCGGCTGTTATTAATTTAAGCTTATGTTCCATAATATAATAATTTTTCTCCGGGTACGCATAGGCACAATGTTGGCAACCCTAGGCACACTACAAGACAACTGCACCGAAAAGAGCATTCGGTGAACTTACCGTGATACGATGGGTAATTTTGTTGCCCGTGATATGACTGGAATTATTCATTGGACAAGTAATTCGTCTTGTAGCCAAAGCGTGCCCACAGGATGGTGTTCTCTCACTCCTGCTGTATAACCTGGCCCTAGACAGCCTACTAAAGGTTTTAAACCAACATGGGTAGTTCACAATAGCTTAAGCAGACGATCTAACGATTCTGCTTACTGGAAAATTTGAGTATATAGCATGTGACAGGATGCAATCCGCCCTCAACTTCATCGCAACATAGTGCAAAAACCACTGACTCTCAGTCAACCCTGGGAAAACAGAGATGATACTCTTCACCAGGTAAATAAAAATACCACAACTACGAGCACCCACAGAAAAATACCACAACTACAAGCTCCTAAACACCAAGCTAGCTTTTGCGGCGACGATGAAATACTAAATTGAGAAATTAAAACCTCTTAAGCTTTGCAAGAATTAATTTGTATATGGTCTGGTAACGGTTTCGGCATTGCGTCATCATCAGCCAGAATCTGCACAGGATAAAAAGGCAAATAACAGATAGAACACACTTGCACCTTGTAACGCACCTCGTTCTCTGGTGCAATGTGGAAGCGTTACACAATAAATATATCAATATTTAACCTTGTAATAGGTAGCTCGTAGGTCCTAGGTTCGTCGGAATAAAATACGATGATTTAATAAAGCAATAAGTGTATTCTTTATCATTAGACATTTACATAAATCAGGAAAATGCCATTTCCTGGAAATGACGGGTTGCGGTTATGTTTTACTTCGGCGGCGGGATTCGGGTATTATTTAAACTAACATTAATACAAGAGACAGGTTAACGGGACGGAAAAATATTCCCGATTCGGTGATGTCGGAAATCGATATTACTAAATCAAGATTTATCTGGAAAAAACTAACATATCTGGAAACAATCATATATCTGGAAAACTACCTCGCCAACTACGGCCAGCAGAGGTAAGCAGTTCGACGTATTATGAACAGCATGCAAAGGGCCAGCACATAATACCTTAAGGGCTCGTATCAGCATTCAAAGGGCCAACGACGAGATCTCTGAGCTATTTTATCAGCATACAAGGGGCCAACGAAAATAGACTGATCTCCAGAGGGAACTGGCCGTCTTTTATACCGTCAAAACGACCCCCACTATTCACAAAACCTGTCCGTCTGGGCGGCTCAAAAACACTATACGAGAATCACCTATCAAACCAGTCTCGGGACCAGTTACGTATCGAACGTTCAGACGAGTTCAAAAATAGTTCAAAAATATACAAAAACAGGATTCTCCAAAATAAATGCACACAAGTACAAAGTTATACAATCATAAAAACTTAGTACTAACAAAATAAACATGCATTTCTTTACAACGAACGGAGTTTCGTTACACCCTTTGGATGGATAACCACCCTTGCTTTCCCCGAAGGTATAAAGACTCTTCACAGCGGTTATACAGTTGATTTATTTGTTGTCTTACATATGCGTTCTTCTTAATAACTATATGATAACTTTATAACTACCTCAATACAAAACTCTTCCATCCTTTATAGTGGGTCTCCAAGGTGAGATATTCGAATGTCGTCCAGTCGCATAGTTTCTGTGTTTGTTGTTATTTCTGTTTCTTAATACACATGCCCTGGCCATGGCACATGTGGGGCATTCTTTCTGAAGTGTCCCAATCCAAAAATGTAAAGTTTTCGGATATAGTTGAAACTTTGGAGAATTATTGTACTTAATAACAGTAACAAATACCTAAAATATTAGCTCATGAAAAAAAATATTGAGGAAATTACTAGGGGTTGAAGTTTGGACGTTTTGAGTGACACGGTCATTTTTAGATTAGTGTAACTCCAATAAATCTTCATATATTTTATTTTTTATTTAGTGCATTTTAGAGCAGTTTTCATGAACTTTTTAATGTTCACAAAAAAAAATTAAAAAAACATCGATTTTTGTTCCATTTGGGTATTTTTAATATTTTTTGAAATAGTTTCATTCGGAAGCTGAGACTTTTTCCTATACAATGAGTAAAGATGAAAGTGGGACAAAAGTGGGTTTGGGAGAAAATTAATAACTAAGCAAACGGAGCACCCGCGCTTCATAGGCCAGCGCCAGCGTCCAGGCCGTGGCGCGTAGGTCACCCATTTGTCTACTTCAGTAACATTTAATAATAATAATAATCCACGGCTCAACATCCCCCAACAGCTTTCGCCACTACTGGGGCATCGGCAGGCCGGAATTATCATTATTATGGCCCGCGTCTGTAGAACGTCTTAAGTTGTTTGGCTTTCAGCATTCGCCGAGGAGTAAAGGAAAACCACAGAAAAACCTTCACTCTGAAAGCAGGGCGAGGTAGGTCTGTTTCAAGTCGAATTTCTTTTTCTGGATTTTTTTTATATCGTATTTGTGTTGTTTTTGATTCTTCTTGTTTCTTTTTCTGTCTTAAATGGATGGAGCAAGCAAAAGGGGAATTCGATTTTCATATTTGTTGGAATCAATGGATAAATAGTTTTAGAAAACTTGGTGACACATCATTTGATTTACGTGGTATATCACTTAAACTACAAGAACAGTTTCAAACATATCAAAGTCTTCGAAAATTTCTTCTAAATGTAGAAAAGAACTTTATACATTAAAGACAGATAATTTGAATGCAGAGTCAAATTCTTCTGTTCTTGATACAGCTCTGTCTAACTACATCATTCCTTCTGAAATGGACATTTGTGACAATGACTCGGAAATCGAAGAATCTGATCATAATAGAGATAATGATTTTGCATCGAATATGTTTCCTCTAAAAACAGCTTGCGTTGACGGGAATCATAGGTCGGGAGTCGAAGTTGTAGAAGCAATTATTGACGATGGCGCTTTTAGCGCGGGTGCTGCGTTTACTTAGTTATTAATTTTCGAAGATTTAGGGCGAAACGGAAACTGTTCTTGTCATTTAAGTGATATACCACGTAAATCAGATGATGTGTGGCCAAGTTTTCTAAAAGGATATGCATTTATTCCTCCAAATATAACAATCGAAGTCCCCTTTTACTTGCTCCATTTCAGCTGAAAAAGAAACAAGAATAAACAAAAATAACACAACAAAAAATAAAAATTCAAAAAAACATAAAATACCAGAAAAAGCAATTCGTCTTGAAACACACCTACCTTGAAGTACATGTTATAAGATGTTACTGAAGTAGGTATACAAATGAGTGACCTTCGGGCCACTGCCTGGACGCGCGCTGGCGTATGTAACGCGGGTGCTCCGTTTGCTTAATTATTAATTTTCTCCCAAACCCACTTTTGTCCCACTTTCATCTTTACTCATTGTATAGGAAAAAGTCTCAGCTTCCGAATAAAACTATTTCAAAAAATATTAAAAATACCCAAATGGGACAAAAATCGACGTTTTTTAAATTTTTTTTGTGAACATTAAAAAGTTCATGAAAACTGCTTTAAAATGCACTAAATAAAAAATAAAATATATAAAGATTTATTGGAGTTAAACTAATCTAAAAATGACCTTGTCACTCAAAACGTCCAAACTTCAACTCCTAGTAATTTCCTCAATATTTTTTTTCATGAGCTAATATTTTAGGTATTTGTTTCTGTTATTAAGTACAATAATTCTCCAAATTTTCAACTATATCCGAAAACTTTACATTTTTGGATTGGGACACTTCAGAAAGAATGCCCCATGTACAAGAATTCTAAGCTGACCTTAATAATTGATAATGTTATGCCTCAGCGCTCAACATTACACATACATCAACATTACATCAAAAGTTCCGATGCACTCAATATCCGCAAGAACTTGACAAAAACGGCACCCTTTAATATTAACAAATGAAAGCGCCAATGTAGGCAATTTCATTGTATCTTTGTCGGCGTTCGATGCCGGGGCGGCGTCACTGTTGTTTACCCTCATAACACGCGTAGTATATTGCAAAGTACCGAAGGAATTAGGACTGCTAAGTTAACTAGTATATTATTAGTACTACTAATTTTAACAACTTAATTAGTACCACTAATTTTAACTACCAAATTAGTACTACTAATTTTAACGGGGAAGTTAGCATTAAGTTTGTTTTTCAACCGATTTTAATAAATGATACATCATTTTAAAGCTCATAACGTCCTGATACCCCATGAGTTTAGCCCGGTCGTTCAAATCATAATTAGTGCCCTAAAAATAAGAATGAATTTTGACATTTAGACTATTTGGTAACAGTTTTCGGCATCATATGTCGGCTAAGACAACCGATCATAATGAGCAACACTTTAATCGAAAGCACAAGTCTTCATGTACTCCCCATCGTTTTGCCCGATCGAAATTATAACAATTACCGCCCAAAAACATTCTTGCTCGCTATTTGTTTGAATCTCGACCGGTCAAAACCAGCATAACTCGTTGCCACCCTAAGCTATCGAATGGTGCATAATTTTTAAAATCGGATGACAGGAAGTGATAAAAAAACTGTTCTGTTCACCGTGGTACCCAACACGGTCTTTTCTCAATGTCTTCGAGCACAAACATTGTTAATTATTCTTGCCCGCTAATTCTTTGAATCTCGACCGGGCAAAACGAGCATAACTCAATGCTACCCCAAGCTATTGATTGTTAAAATAGGATAGCATAATTTGTTAAAATAGGCTGACAGGAAGTACTTAAAAACTTGCTTTTGTTCACCGTTACACTTTTATTCTTTCTTTTAGATAGAAATCTTCCTGTCTGTCCAATGTAACCTGTCGCAATTAGTGCAATGAATAGAGTAAATACCACCTTATCGTCCTTATCCATTTCTGTTTTGTTTTCATATTTATGTCCAGATAATTGTTTAATTATTTAGGTAGGGGATGATTGTATTTATAGTTGTGGCCTTTCTGTAAATTTCGAATTTCAGCTATTGTTATTATTAATCAAGGTCACATCGAGAAAATTTATTGTGTTATGTCGTATCTCTAAGGTAAAGATTAGATTTGGGTGTATATTGTTTAAGTAGTTTAAAAAATTATCTATTTTATCTTGACTCGTTTTTAATATTGTGAAGATGTCGTCGACGTATCGTACCCATTTGACAGTCTTGTATTTAAAACGATTAACATTGTTTACAATAAATTTTTCTTCTTTATGATTAAGGAAAATTTCTGTTAGTCCAGATAGTGACATTCCCATTGGTATGTCCTTATACATCACTATGACACCCTCATTCTTATCCGCCTTTACAAAATATTCATCACCCTCTCGTATTTTATGGTTTCGTGGTTGATTTTAGTTATTTTTGATAGCTTTTCTCCTTTTTTGACGAATGAAATGATATCGTGACCTATGTTTTTATAATTTGCCTATTTATAGCTAAATCAATTTTAATTGCAGGGTTTATAATATTATTGCGCGAGGGTAGTGCAAATTTGTGTCCTCTGTTTAACAGTTTCACTTCATCTGTATCAAAATTAATATTTGTCAAATTTTTACCATACTTGAAATCTGCGTTGAACTTTTCATTGTCGTGTACGTTGTCGTTCTTGTGCTTTTGTCTTGCCCTGATGTTAGGTAGCTTTCTTTTTTCGGTCTTCGGCTCCGTGTGCCGCTGCTTCTTCCTATATCTTATTACTTATTATAATCTCTTCCACTCTTCCCCTCATATTCCTGTTTATGTATGCTAGCTGTTCATCTCCATTGTCAAGTTTCTTAAAATAATTTCGCTTTTCTCTTCTCATCATTCTTACTTGTATCTTGTACATGGTTCTCTTGTCTAGATTTTTGTTTTTATATTTCACGAAGTTTGGCATTAAACTCGTAGTTTATGTGGTTATTGGTGATTTCAATTTGTTTGTAGACTCTTCTAAATGATAATTGGCTATATCCATAGCGCATATTATTTTTTATTCGACATTAAATAAATATAATATCTTCTCCTCCTTTGCTGTTTTTACTTTATCATACAGAGTATGTATTTGTAAATAATAGTAATAATAATAAAATTGAGAATGCTGAATCCCGTTGTTTACGTTCCTTGTTGTTTGTGTCGGGTTTTGTTATTTTATGTTAGCAAAATGGATAGTTCCACAAGTAGTGAGTGTGTAGACATCATTCCATTTACAGAAAATTTGGACACAATGTAAAACTTTATTAAGATTTTTTTGTTCCTTATATTATCTTTTACTAAAAATAGGTTGATACGTCATACCGTTTTCGAATTAAGCACAATTTAAAAAAAAATCTAATATTTTTAAACGGCGATTGTAGCCGCTTAATATATTATAATATATTTTATTATTATAAATGTATAATAATAATAAAGTGGTTTATTGCTGTCAATAACTTAATACATATGAATATGAATGAATGTGAATATGCATATTACATCATTACTGCAGCAAGAAATTAGGAAGTCTATAAGTTTGAAATTTAAATATGTAGTAAGTTTCGTTTTCTAAAATGTAATTTTTTGGCCTTCCTCGTTTTGCATGTTTATTTATATTTTTTTACCAAGTGATTTGAGGTTTTTTCTAATTTTATTTCTAACGAATCTACCGTAAGCAATCTTGATTAAATTTCTAGCGTCTTTCCAAATTAGCAGTAGTTCAGCGTTGGATTGTTGTGTCGGACGTTCCTTCAGAAGAGGTACCAAGCAGGTGACTAATTCCTCCAGAAGGAAAATGTCTTGCTCATCAGTGGGCAAAGATCTAGAATAGTCTGCACGACGCGTCTTAGATTTTTTGTTCTTTCGTTTCCTATAATTTGTATGATCCATCAATTTTGATCTCATTGATTTTTTATTCGAAGGTATTGTATTAGTTAATGATGTAGTTGGTTGAATTTTTTTCGCAGGTAGAATGGGTTCTAATGGCGTCAACTGGTTCGGTGCTGTGACAACTGGTGCGTAACTAGTATTACCTGAAAAAAAGGATTTGTAACTCTTGGTAACAATTTAATCGGTGTATGAAGAATTATTTAGGTTGAAAAAATTCACCAGCACCAACTAACAAAACCGCCTTTTTACTTTAATTAAAATGGCATATGCGCCCGGATCTAAGTATAAAGACGAAGTATATGTTTATTACTGATTTTTCCAACATATCTCCATTTGAATAATGCGTCGGATATGTTCAAACTCCTAAATCGCGCGAAATTTATACTCTAACTTTAGAAGTTAATAAATAATTCCCATTTTTACTTTATCATACGCAGTATGATGAAGTATTGTAATCATGCCGAAAAAAATGAGATTTTAGCGGAAATAGGTCGTTTTGGGTCCCCTGAACATTTTTGACCAAGGTACAAAAAAATGTCTGTGTGTGTGTGTGTATGTGTGTGTGCGTATGTGTGTACCCGATTTTTGTGGCGACGGATCCGGAGAAACTACTAAAGGTATCGGGACGAAACTTCATATTTAGAAGTTTCATGACTAAACTTAAAGCTGAAAAGATTTTTCAAGGATTTTGCAGATGAGCCGCCATTTCTGTAATTTCGTCAAAATAGTGAAATACTAAATTAAATTAGAGGAAATTTTGAATAATTTATGCCTATGACATTTTTTGTAAAATTAATAGTTTAGCTGCAAGAGCAAATTCTATTTGATCGAGATCGGTCGCATCTGCATTGATATGAAACTACAGTAGTCAGGATTTGACAATAGTATATTATAATACAAGTTTTATAAGACGAAAATTGGCGCACGAGTTGTTTTGGCGAGCGTAGCGAGGAGTGCCCAAACGGAACGAGTGCGCCAATACGTCTTATAAAATGAGTGTTATATACTATTTTTTCTACTTTGCGACATTAAATTTTACATACATTGCGAAAATTGCGGTTGTCACCTTACAATCTAGAGTAGTTTTATATTCTACAGTTGGTAGTTGTAGTAAAATTCACAAATGCGACTGACGCGAGCCAATACCGATTGAGATGTCAGCCTTATTTGACACTTGACGTCAATATATCATCAATCGTGGAAAACCAAAAGTCACCAAATGTTTGTGACCTAGTGTTTTCATAACGACACCGAAACTGGTTTCGTTATGAGTTCATAACGAACGCAAAGTAGAAAAATATTTTTTTGTGCTGTCACACTCGAAAACAGCTGATTTCATCAGAGGTTAGAGAACCGCTATGGAACGAACCTAGCCGCTCGAGTGCGGCAAATTACAAAATACAAATTTCAAACAAAATAACATCATTAATTTGATAGTTTGTTGATAAGAAATATCAACCCGTTGTTGTATCTAATTCCAAAAACGTTAAATTGAGAAAATTGTAAATAAAGTATAGCGATGAGTGTAGTTTTATTTTAGTATGTTGGTAACAGATGTGACATCTACAGTGTCATGAACAAATATAAGTCTGTCAGAATTTGAATAGCGGAGTTTTGACCTTGAAAAGTGACATATAGGACCTCTGCCCAAGAGAAGTTAGTTACGCTGGTTTGTACATAATAAAATAAATGTTCCTAACAAAACTGGTGACATTGCGTCATATCTGTACTAAATTCCCTGTTTTCAAAGAAGAAGAAATGTAAACATAACCTAACATGTTTGACTAAAGGTTCAAAAAATGAACAATTTCTTTAAAAACAGGGAGTTTGGTGCAGATTGGACCCAATGTCACCAGTTTTTTTAGGAACATTTATTTTATCATGTTCCAACCAGGCGTAACTAACTTCTCTTGGGAAGAGGTCACAAATGTCACTTTTCACGGTCAAAACTCCGCTATTAGCTTTTTAAACTTGACGTTTCGTCGAAGTGGTACCAACCTAACATTTGCTATACAGAAATAAAACAAGTTTTTAATTATTTTTTTTAAATACATATTTCTCAAAAAGCAACACAAAAAACGTTGATGTCACTCCTGCCGAAAACTACATAGCGCGACTCGCTCACATGCGACGGCGACGCTCCGCGTTCGGTGACGCGCCGCTTCACCGCTCGTCGCGCTATTCCGTACTTTCGGCACTTATGACTGTTGGTAGTGTCAAATGCGGATGCTTTGACAATACCTACTGTCAATAGTATCAAAATATCTGTCAAATCCTGGCTAGCTAGTTTAATTTTAACGCAGACACGATTTATCTCAATCAAATAGATTCTCATGCAGCTAAACTATTAATTTTATACATTGTATGATAAAGTCATGTGCCTGGCCACATCAGATTTTTATGTAAAAACTGGAAAAAAATTGTCCGATTATGATGTGTAACCAAAGAAACCAAATTTTGTTAATGAAATACCGGGTGCGGCAAAAGTCAGTTTACCGATTTGCATATGAGAGAAAAACGCAAAAAAAATAATGGCAAAAAATTTATTTCCGAAAAGATATAACATCAAAAATAAAAAAAAACGCGCATGCACGAATACCCGACAGCGTAAACTGACTTTTGCCGCACACTGTATATAGTAGTAACCGTATAAGTCACATCTTATGCCAGTGACGTTTATTGTCAAGAACCTACGATTATAATAGAATTATGGATTTTTATTTTTGGGGACGATTGAAACAAATCATTTTCAGTGAACCATTACAAATTTACAATACGATGTAGAACTATTAAAACTAAGAATAATGAATGCGATAGAATCTCTACCACTGGCGGAAATTCGAAATTCTTATGACGAATTTAGAAATCGTCTTCAAATGTGTGCCGAATTAGGAGGTGATTTGAATAGTTGATTTGTTCACTTACCAATAATAATTATTTATTAATTATATTATTTAGTATATTATTTTGTATTTTAATTTGTTTTGTACGTATCACTTCGATACTGAAACATAAAAAGACCTTAGAATAGCATAAAAAATCTCTTTTCAAAATAAAATTTAATTTACCTCGGACGCGTTTCGGGTTATGAGCCCATCATCAGCGAGTAGAAATCGACAAATTATGTACGTACAAAAAACATCAAAATGTAATTAATTAAACAAATTTCAGTAAAAAACATCGTATCAAATTAATCATGGTCGGTGTATCACAGCCCGAGGAGCAATCAAAACGTGGTTATTCAGATGAAAGGGTAGAACGGAAAGCATAGAGACACAAGCTGCGAACTTAAAGCGAAATTCAGACGAGAACGGAAGAACATGGATGCACAATGGTCACAGTGGTCTGCTATAGTAACAGCTAGACCAAAAACGGCGAAACAATAACAAAGTAAAAACCACTAAATATCAATTATAAATCTAAACAAATTCAATAAAGAAATATATAAAATTTTCAATTAATGGGGGGTGTGGTGGGGTTAAGAATACAGAGGGAGACAATTGGCAAACAATGTAAAGGTATGAAAAAAGGGGTCATATTGAAACTCAATTTGATCATTTAAAAGGTCGTAATTAGTTTTAAGTTTCGGTATTTCATAATGTTCCAATAAACCCATTTTAAAACATTTGTTACACTTGTGAAGTAATTTGGTGTTGTTGTAGTCAGTATTATGACCTGTTACATTTTTATGAAGAGATAGGTTTGAATTGTGACGTGTCTTATGTTCTTGAATTCGTTTTGCCAATTTTCTCCACGACTGCCCGATGTAGGCATCATTACAATCCCGACAAGCGACAAAATACACACCAGCCTGCTGAAACAAATCACCAGGGCTACTGCGCTGCTCAGAAAGAATACTAACAATTTGAGTATTAGACTTAAATACTTGAATTATGTTATAGGTTTTTAAAATTTTCTGAAGTTTAAAGTTATCATTGAAAAAGGTCATATAAAAGGTATAGATAAAATTCTCCCGCAGACATGAATGTCGAAATAAAGGATCATTTTTCTTATAAACAAGGACAAGGTGTTCTGTTGATTAATTGTTGAGCAAAGTTATTCATTAAAGCAAGTTCATTAATGAAGTTAAGCTCTTTTAACCTGTTATCGAGACGGTATTTAAGAAGGTATTTAAGTGCTGTATTAAAATAAAAACGGAGGGAAGCAAAGCGGTGTGTAAATAAATGAAAGGAATCAAATGGGATTATGGTAGGAATGGAAGTAGGTTTTCTGTAAATATCGAAACGCAAGTGATCATCATGTGAAACGACCAAATCGAGAAAATTAAGGGGTCAATTGATTCTCAACTTCTAGAGTGAAAATATTAAGTTGTTATATAGTCCAGCATATTGGTGATAACTGTTGGGTTGCCCTTCCAAATACAAAAACTATCATCGACATAACGAACCCATTTAACGACATGAGAAGCGTAAGGGTTGGTTGGGTTAAGAATAGATTCATTTTCAATGTGATCAAGGAATAAGTCAGCCAAAAAACCTGACAAGGGAAGACCCATGGGAAGACCCTGATCTATTTTATAAAATTTGCATTGAAAGAGCAGCAATTTTGTTGAAGAATATGGTCTAACATTAGGTAAAGGTGTGACATAGTCGTAGTATCATTAAAATGTGCTTGAAAAAAGGCAAGTTTTTTCGTAAGTTTAAGTGTTAAATCTAAGGGGACATTAGAATTAGAGATGCTGCGAATAGTTGTTATAGCGAATAGTCGAATACCGATTAATCGCCTTTCCCTATGGCGAATAGTCGAATAACTCGCCATTATTATTCGACATAAACAATCGAATATAAAAAATAATTTATTTGTTATCAAATAATAATATCACGCTTGTAGTAGTCTTGAACTCACCAATCATTTATTTGTTACAGTAATCTAATTTGTTTAAGGTTATGAGAAGAAAATTGGACTGATTGGGGATCCCATCAGTGTACCAAAAAGTTGTAAAAAAATCTGATTATGAAAGGTAAAATAGCTTTAATGAAAAGAAATTTTAAAATGTCAATAAAAGACTGAAGGTCAAAACTACAATTGGGTTCTATTAGACTTCAATTGTTACTCACTATGGATGTCACCATGTCCAAGGGCACATTAGTGAACAATCTCACTAGATCGAGTGAAATTGTTACGTAGTTACTGGGAATGTTAATGTCCTTAATCCTGTCTACGAAATCAAAGGTGTCAGACACATTGTATTGAGTACGCTGAGCCAGTGAAGTAGTTAGAACACTAGAAACCCACTTGGAAAGCTTATATGTTCCTGAACCACAAGCTGAAATAATAGGGTACTTCCGGTTTGTGTATTTGCGGAAGGAAATACGCTTTACTTAAAACAGTTGTTGGTTGTCAAATGTGTCAACTGTTCTTCCGTTATGTGGTTTTTGTGAAGCAATTCTTTTAGTAAAGTTTTAGTTTTTTGTTGCAGAATCTGTGTTGGATTTTTGTTAATTTTTTTATAGGTCGTCTCGTCGTTAAGCATAATATTAGCCTTTATAATGTAACTGTCATGATCAAGAAGCACCGTAGTTGAACCTTTGTCAGCATTAATGACAAGCAGATTAGTATTATCTTTAAGAAATTTAACCGTTCCCACGTTCCCCCGAAACCACCGGTTTAAAAAATTAGTCACGACATTTGTAGCTCTGGCTCTCAAGATGTTCCTGTTGTCTGGAGGACAAGAGGAAACCACATTTTCTATCTCCATAATCAATCTTCTGACGTTAACATTTTTATTGTTGACAGGTAGACAAAACTTGGGGCCCGAAGAGAGAAAATTTAAAATATCCGTGTGCAAGGCAAATTTCATTCCGAAATACAGCGTTTTAAAGGAAAGCAGTTTTATTAATCGTACTGTACGTCATCCCAAATATCCTCAATCGAGTTAACACTTTTACGTTCAATTAAGCAACGACAGTTGGATTTAGTAACTGAAATGGTTATATTTTCAGTAATCCCACAAATGAAAGGCAACAAAATATTAAAAATTGTTTTTTCTTAATATTATTTGAATGTGGGTTTGAGATTAAAATCGTACTGTAGTAATGTTACGTAGCTCTTAATGGGGGACGGTTCTAGGTCAGGATGGAGATGTAAATAAAAGTCGCAGTGTTGTTTACATAGCCGACCACAAGGAATTCCAATACTACAGCTGACTGAAACACGATAGCTGAGCGTATACTATTGGCCGGGTGCGCGTCGACAAGCACGTGTGTTTCACCGCCGGAATTATCTGAGATAGCCAGGAGGTGGCGCTGTTCTAAGCAGTTTTCTCCCTAGTAATTACAGACGTGGTGTAGTTACCTGTAGCCAGAGCGCGTTTACGAACGCCAACAGCTGGCAGAAATAATAAAGTCGACTACAGCGCCTTTGCGTGTAGCGGTGACCGAGAACACGGTAAACCTACAACACGGTATGCTGGACAAGATGCCTAAACGCGTTCTCCTAGCGCATAACGTCACGTGAGTTCGCATTCAAATGGAGGCGTTAGTGTATAAAAAAGTAAAACGTCACTTGAGTTCAAGTGGTGGGGGCCAGTAATCTGCGCTTCAACATACCGTGTGTAGGTCTACCGTGACCGAGAACAGTTCCGGCGGAAAATAGTCCGCCGGGATTCCGCAACGGGCGCCTAAATAGCTTTTGAAACCCCCACTCTATACTGTGCACGGGGCCAATACTCAGGTGCTGCAAACTACCGATCCTCTTCCCACCCAATACCGTGGCTTTTCTATGAATTTGCCAAGACGGCATGACCTGTTTTGGGCCCCCAAAACTCCTGAGTTAGGATTTTTGGTTGCACACGGCTTTTGATATAAATTAGATGGCCTTATTACGTGTGCCTTTGTGGCACACGTTTTGAACGCGTGCCACAAAGGAATGTCTTTGTTCCGATTTAAAAAGCCTGACGTATGCATTTCTGGCCAAGCAACTGTCTGCAGGTTGGGTTGGATGACCTTGCATGAATTATACAATGTAACTAAACTATACTTCGTAACAATATGCGTTAAATTGTAAACAATAAGCAGTATTTTTTAATGTTCATGAAACTTTGTAAATACAGTTTTTAGGTAATTCTAACTAGAAAATGAAATATGTTCAAATAAAAAATCCTTAATATGATTTTGTATTTATTTTGTTTCTTTGAACCAGTGTTCGCAGGTCCACGCGTAGATAAATGCAAAAGATTGCCATCAAACATACCAAAAATTAACATCCTAATGAAAATCAGAAAATTTGAAATAGGACAACAAAACTGTATTACCAGTTATTCACGTTTTCGAGTTTTTTTTTTTGTATGCGGCTCGCCTAAGTTCAGATCAGAATTTAGCGGCCCGCGCCCATAAATGAATTTGACACTGCTTTACAGCCTCCTAACCCGCTCGGTCATCGAATGAGCGTATGAGCGGTTGCTGATAAGTGATAACTGAATGACACAGAGACAGAGTCGAGCTGACTGACCGAACGCGGCCCGGCGCGACAACACGACTAGGATATCCGGCCTGGCCGGATAGTCCGGCCGCCTTGCCGGATATCCGGTCCGGCCGGATCTTGATTAAAGAATCCGACTGACCCGGCCGGATCGGCCGGATATTTTCGCATGCTGCTAACAATAATTGAAAACAATTGTTATAGAGCAAAATAAATATATTATTCTAACCTTAAATCAACAAAAAATGTATATTCTATAAAATAGGAAAAATATATGTTTAGAAAATTAATATTTCTTCTGGACGGTTTTCTGTACTGGTGCTATCTTGTTTCGTGATCGACGTCTTTGGTGTGATATTTTAATTCCTGTTATGGGTTAATCATATTTATGGACATACCTACCTTAAAAACTGATTTAATAGATGCAATCTATTTTTTCAAGGTTGTGGTGGATGAACAGTAATCTTTGTGCATTAACTGGAGTCAGTTTTGATCGCTTCGTTTCATATATGTTGCATATTTCCGAAAACAGCCGCTCTGAATAAACTGAACTTGCTGGAGCTGACAAAAATTGCTTAGCAATATGCAAAATATTTCGAAATAGACTATAACCTTTTCTCCACCATTCTAAGGGTCGCTGTTCGATCGATCAGCGGCAAATTTAAATAGGCTGCTAAATCTGCATGAGCATTATCTGTCAATGCATTATTGCCAGACGATTCACTTGATACACCTGCAAGTTCTGTGATTGCTGCGAGTGTTCAGTCTCGACTCTTTAGACCTACCTGTCTAGAGAACAAGTAGGGTGATTGGGTGGGCTATGCAAACTGTACATCGCGCCAGAACAATCATCTTACCCGATGGGGGAGAAGAGAAAATTGACTGTGGAGTCCCCCAAGGATCGGTCGTTGGAGGAACCCTTTGGAATGTGGCATATGACGCCGTGATAAGAACAAAGACAGAAGAGGGCGTCCGACTTATAGCCTACGCCGACGATTTAGCGGTGCTTATACAAGGTCGCACCGAGGAAGAGGTTAAGGATAAAGCTGAATACGCTATACAGCAGATCGCCAGGGAGATCAAGGGGGCCGGTCTTCAGTTGGCGGGGCACAAGACCGAGATTGTAGTCTTGGAAGGGAGAAGGCTGATGAAATCTATCAGCATTGATGTGGGCAATGTTACCATTGCGAGTTCAACTTCGGCGAAGTACCTTGGCGTCTATATGGACAAGGATATGAGCAGACGAAAACTGGTGGCGACGGTTGTGAGGTCAGTTGTTCTCTATAGGGCCCCTGCCTGGGAAAGAGCATTAACATATAAGAAGTACAGAACAATGCTAAGAACAGTGGAAAGACGAATCTCCGTGCTAGTGACTTCAGCGTATAGGACAGTGGCTACAGATGCGGTGGGTGGTCTCGCCTGCCATCCGCCAATCGACCTGCTGGCGTGGGAGAGAAGAAGAAACTGGGAGACCAAAAATGAGCAGAAGCACCAACTACGAGAGGACATGCTGCAGAGATGGCAAGATAAGTGGGAATTGTACCAGGGATGGGCGAAGACGTTCATAACTGATGTTAAGGAATGGTATCGCCAGGCGCATACGGTTGGTTACTACACGACTCAGGCTGTGACTGGACACGGCATCTTTGGACAGTACCTTAAGAAAATCAACAAGATTGATAACGATCAGTGTTGGTTTGGATGTGATGTGGCTGATACACCTGAACACACCATCTTCCAGTGCACCAGATTTCTCAGACAGAGGTTGAATCTGGAGCGACAACTCCAGCGAAAGTTCACCACTGCGACGGTAGCAACACTGCTCCTGTCGTCGGAACACAATGCTTATAATGGAATTCCTCCGTAAAACAATGATGGACAAGGAGGATGAGGAGAAGAGAAGAGAGATGAGATAAGACCATCATCATCATCATAACATCAAACGCACAGGCGCCGAGTAGTAATGCAAAAGCGGGTCCTGGTAGCCAAAGACCAACTGCAAGATACATGGAGGGGTTTTTAGTGGGTAAGAACCCCACACTACTGGCCTATGAGACCCTGTCCAGTGTCTTAATTAAGATTTTCCCCTGACAAAAAAAAACATCGCGCCAATTGGTAATAAATATCCGGCCGATCCGGCCTAATATTGGTCGGATACTAGATATTATTGGCTGTAAAGATCCGGCCGATCCGGTTTTAAAGTAAGGCCGGATATCCGGTATCCGGCCAAATTATGGCAGGATAATTCGGTATCCGGTTTTGGGTTTTGTCCGGATATCCGGCTAATGCCTGATCTGTTCCACCTCTAAACACGACCGCACCGGTCAGTATTCAGTTGTTCGCCGCAGGGGGTATTCGGTCGCATTTGAAGTAAAAGACTGCGTGTTTAAACATATTTATTGACAATAAAATAATAAAAAAAGGTATTACATTTTATTTCAATACTTTTTTGTTGATTTTGCGTCGATCGGTTGCTGGTCGTCGTCGTCGTCGTCGTCGTACGTGCTGCTGTAGTTGCTAGCTGTAGTTGCCAAAGCCTATTTTACGCTTAACTTTCATGGCGGATGCTATTAACCAGGCGCTAATTTTTTCACCAATGGATGATGATAGATGTATACGCTCCGAAGCCGCTTCCTCCAGAATTTTATCTGCCGCATGTCTCTTGTATAGTTCCTTGTATTGACGGTACGCCAAATCGTGGTTTTTACAGGCAACATCGAGTTCATTGATTCCGCGGTCGCCACGTGCGAGTCGCTCTTGAAGTTTTGTGCCGGGTCCGCAGAATTGGTAGCCGCCGGGTATGTGAAGCTCTATGGGTAACCTTTCGATGAGGGAATTAACAAACCCCCTTCTGTAGATGACATTCTTGACTAGCAGTGGCATTATTATGAGCAAAACGAAAAATAAAATTAGATTACATTGTTTACAATTGCTTAGTAGATAGTTATGCCAACATTATCTACATATATATACCCAGAGAAGGGTTAGGTTTACAAACTCAACTTATTTCATATCCATTTAACTTATAATCAATTTCCCTTCCTTCCGAGTACTTTTTTCTTTCAGATGAACATCAGGGTATTTTCTCTTATCAACGATAAAGGCTTCATTGTACGGTCTTGGATTGCAACCCTTCGCAAATAGGCCGCGATATTTCAAAATTCTTAAGTAATCATTTTGCTTAAACTTTGTAATTAATTTACTTATTTTAATGTGATTGCAGTTTCCAGGCGCTGGTGTTCGTTTCTTTACGGTCATGTTAATTGTCGAATAAAGCTTTGTAGGATCCTCTAATGTTTATGTGATTATAGGCACTTCTCGGTAGCTGTTTTTATTTTTTAGGCGGTATTATGTACTATCGTGGCAATATATTTAGTCCCCTCTTTTGACGTCGATTGCCTCGCAAATCTAGACGCCAAAAAATGTGTAAAAATTCTGAGGCTGTCCTTGATTAATATGGTACAACTTATAAACATTAGAAAGCTGTAGAAAGCTGCAATCCTTCTTAATTTGCAAAAATCGGGAAAACGCCAACATATACAGCTTTCTAATTTTTATGAGTTGTAGCATGTTAATCAAGGATAGCGTCAAACATTTTTTCAAATTTTTTCGCCCCTAGGTTTGCGAGAAAATCGACGTCAAAAGAGGGGACACAATATACGGCCACGATAGTAGGTTTCATATTAATCTGTCTAGACTACCTTAAGAACCAATCGATGGATTTAATTTTTTTTATAATAGTTGAGTAGAGAATTTTATGCCCTTTCAAATAATGTATCATAAGGTAGGGGGTGCTATTTGAAATTTCGAACTGGGGTGGCTGGAGGGCGAAGGGATGAAACCTAAATCTCTCTAAGTACCATTTCTGAACTTCCTCCTCGATATCTTTATCGACGTGTTTCCACTCAAAGCAATAATCGCATCAGGTCAAGAGTTATTAAGGGTTGTTATTTCACACCTTCCATCTTCTGTGTTGTGTATCTTAAGAACCAATCGATCAATTGAATTTTTTTTATTATGGTTGACTAGAGAATTTTGTGCCCTTTCAAATGATGTAGCACAAGGTAGGGGGTGTTATTTGAAAGTGGGGTGTCTGGGGATGAAGGGACGAAACCTAAACCTCTCTAGGTACCATTTTTGAACTTCCCCCTCTATATCTTAATCGACGTGTTTCCACTCAAAGCAATAATCGCATCAGGTCAAGAGTTGTTTCTGTTGTGATGATTACCTTTTGAGCTGTATTGATTCGACTTGTCAGATCATTATTCTCAATTATTGCAAGTAATGTTCCCTAAAAGGCACTACTCTGCTGATAAATATGTTTGGAAGCGGAAATATTGTGCAGACTCTATTTCCAGGTGTTAGGAACAAGTTTTATTTTTATTCCATTTGTTTTATATTTTGTGTATTATTTTGTATTCGTTCGATCCTTGTGTCGCCATCTATGAATGTATAGTTAAGTTGTTTCGTGGCGGCGCCACTTGTCGTGTATTTTGCTACATTCACGCATTGTATGTCCGTACGTCAGAGTGTACACATCGTCTGCATATTTCTACGAAAATAAATGCAGGATTGTTCAGGAAAGTGTCGAGTTTTATTCGAGAAATTACATACGAGAAAACAAACGCAACATTGGTCCGTCGAGCCGCATCCACAGTCAGCAAATCCAAACATCAACAGCAAGTATTTGGGCAGCATCGTTACGAAGCATTCTGCAAGTCACGCACTTCGAGAGTAAGCAAGTAAGTCTCCATCCATCTTCGTCCTGTGTTACCTTATATGTATTTGCGTCTCTTTTCGTTCAAACAGTATCCCTACGGGTTGTTTTATTTTACTTTATTCTTGTATTTCATCCGCTTTCTGATTTATGGGCATATGATCACATCACATCATATCATTTTGTATTATTATTTATGCCAGTTTAGATATTTCATAAACAATTCAAGTTACAATTTATCGCGTGGTTTTACCTGGGGCATCTCCTTTGCGCGCGTTGAAACATGCTTATAATTGCAAACCTAACAAACATTGAACAAGCTTAGTATTAGCCTTTTTCGCAATTTGGTCCATCCTTATCACAACTTATCATTATGACAACTGACATCAAACAATACGTCGACAGGCGTAAATTAGTAAGAGCCAATTTAACACGATTTTCAACATTTCTAAGCAAAGCTAATGATGATACCAACGTAATTGAAATAAGTAAGCGATTGGAAAAAGTCGAAGAAAGTTATTCTGAATACAATACAGTTCAATCAGCAATAGAAATTATTGATGACTCTCAAAAACAAATCGATGATCGTGAAGCTTTTGAAGCTGATTATTTTAGCTTAGTTGCCAAGGCGACTGACATGATCAATAAATTTTACATGAAAACAGCTGCATCTAATTCAAAACTTAACAATCATATGGAATTTAACCAAACCGAAAATTTACCAGTGAAACCATCGGCTGAAAGCACTGTAAGATTGCCACTGATCAATTTACCAGAGTTTAATGGTCAATATGAAGATTGGTCAAATTTCCATGAAACTTTCAATGTTCTCATACATGAAAATACAAGCCTAGCCAACGTACAAAAATTTGTCTATTTGAAATCTGTTTTAAAGGGACAAGCTGCGGATGTATTACATTCTTTACCAGTAACTGATTCAAATTACGTGTCAGCGTGGACATCATTATGCGAGAGATTCTCAAATCCGAGACAAATAATACACTCCCACATAAAATCATTGTTTGATTTACCAAATGTAAACAAAAATTGTCACAAATCATTAAGAAAATTAAACTGATGAATACACTAAACACATTAGGGCCTTGAAAAATTTGAACGAACCAACTGACACTTGGACTAGTATGCTTATTCATTTAATTTGCACTAAACTCGATAGTTATTCCAAAAAAGAGTGGGAAGAGTTCTCGCTCAAATTAAAAAGAAAGGTAGAAATAAAAGATTTTAATGATTTCTTAAAAGACAGGTGCGATTTACTAGAAACCCTAAATTCAACAGTTTTAAATCATCAACCTAAAGTAACCAGTAATTCAAGTCCGAAAGCATGGCCAAACAAGAAAATTGACGATAGAACACACTCCCTCGTATCAACACAAAATATACAATGTTATTATTGCAAAGAAAATCACTATATTTATTCATGTCAAAAATTCTTAAAACTCAACACTAAGTCAAGATTCGAGGAAATTAAAAAACTCAAGGCATGCACAAATTGTTTAAGGTTAGGACACTCAAGCACAGATTGCCGTTCTGATTCCTGCAAAAAATGTCACAAGCGTCACAATACATTACTACACTTTGATATCAATAGAAATGTTTCTAATAATGTTGAAGGCTCATCAGATGAGGATAATCGAGTATTATCAACTCATTGCATCAAATCCAGTTCAGTGACAAGTGTTTTATTATCAACCGCAAATGTTGAAGTTTTTGATTCAAGACACCGACCAATTAAATGCAGAGTTTTATTAGACTCTGGTAGTATGTCAAATTTTATGACTAAGCAATTATGCAATAAACTTGGTTTAAAAACAGAACAAGTGAATTTACCTGTTGTAGGAATAAGTCAAAAGTCAACTTACATACATGAACGAGTTGTTGCAAAAATTAAATCCATACATAACAATTATCATAAATCATTAGGTTTCTTAATATTAGACAAAATTACTGAAAAATACCATTTACCCCCTTTAATCAGAATATAATTAACATTCCCAATAGCATCACATTAGCAGATCCCGAATTTAACAAATCAAAAGATATTGACATTTTGTTGGGCGCTGGAGTCTTTTATGATCTCCTATGCGTAGGTCAAATCAAAGTAGATAATTTTAACCCCATTCTTCAAAAAACTAAGCTTGGGTGGATAATTTCGGGACCATTAACAAACATGCCATTGTCTAATTCAAATCAAATAGGGTGTAATCTTTCGGTAGATCAAAATATTTCGGACACTTTGGAGAAATTCTGGCAAATCGAACATTGCAATTCAACACATCCTAAATTATCAAAAGCAGAAACTGAATGTGAGAATCATTTTATATCAAATTTTACTCGTACGAACACCGGCAGATTTATCGTCTCATTGCCTTTAAAACACCCAACTCATAAACTAGGTAATTCACGTGACACAGCTATTCAACGTTTTTATTCCCTTGAGCAAAAATTCTTACGCAATCAAAATTTAAAGAGAAAATACTCAGAATTCATAAATGAATACAAGCAACTTGGTCACATGACTAAAATTACAGATGGTAGTGATATCAATAAAGATTCGGATGTATTCTATCTTCCACATCACGGCGTTTTGAAAGAGTCTAGCAGCACAACAAAATTGCGAGTCGTTTTCGATGCTTCAGCCAAAACGTCGTCTGGATATTCTTTAAATGACCTTTTATTAGTGGGTCCAACAATTCAAGACGAACTTTTTGAAATTTTATTGCGGTTCAGAACACACAATTACGTCATTATCGCGGACGCTGAGAAAATGTACAGACAGGTTCTGATTGAAAAATCCCAAAGAGATTTGCAGCGTATAGTCTGGCGAGAAGATCCTGACGATCAACTCGACCATTATCGTTTAAATACAGTAACTTACGGCACCGCCCCAGCTTCATTTTTGGCAATTCGAGTTCTATTTCAATTGGCCCAAGAGCATGAAAATCAATTTCCAGAGGCAGCTAATGTCATTAGAAAAGACTTTTATGTCGATGATATGATCACTGGAAGTAGCACAATTGCGGGCGCTGTCAAATTAGCACAAGACATCGATCAAATCTTGACCACAGGTGGTTTCAAGTTACGAAAATGGGTTACAAATGATCAAGAAATTTTAAACAATATAAGTGATAATACATCAGACATACCACAGTATATTATAACCGACAATTCAAACGTAAAAACTTTAGGTTTAACTTGGAACGCAATTGAAGATGTTTTTAAATTTACTATTCCAATCAGTAATCATGAACAAAGGGTTACAAAACGATCCATTCTATCAATCATTAGTAAAATTTTTGATCCTCTTGGTTTGGCAGGTCCGGCAATAATAAAAACTAAAATTATGCTACAACACATTTGGAAACTGGGTTTACAATGGGACGAAACTGTACCTACCAGTTTATACACACAATTTATCAATTTTATAAGGCAATTGCCTACACTTTTAAATATTAAAATACCTCGTCACATTTTAATTCATAATGCAATTAACATGCAACTACATGGATTCAGCGACGCATCGCAAACATCATATGGCTGTTGTGTTTATCTCAGATCGGAAGACTTATTGGGAAATGTTTCCGTTGAGTTAATTTGTGCAAAATCGCGGGTAGCGCCTTTAAAGGTAATTTCACTCCCTAGATTGGAGTTATGTGGAGCACACCTTTTGTCTGAATTGATTCACAAGGTTACTAATTCTCTGAATCTACCAATCAATAATACGTTCTTATGGTCCGATTCCACAATAGTGCTAGCGTGGTTAAATACGCAACCATCATTGTTAAAGGTATTTGCTGCAAATCGTGTAGCCGATATACAACAACTCACTTCAGAATGTCACTGGAAGCATGTAAAATCGCAGGACAACCCTGCTGATGTAATATCGCGAGGTATAGAACCAGAAAAATTACAAAATTGTGAAATATGGTGGTCAGGACCCAGCTGGCTTATATATGATCAATCCAGTTGGCCTAGCAGTCAGGTTATTGCACCTACCGAATTACCTGAATTAAAAAAGGTACAAATTTTATCACACCACATCTCTGTTGATAATTTCGACATTTTTACTAAATTTTCTTCCTTTACAAAACTACAAAAAGTGACAGCATATTGTTTGAGATTTATTCAAAATTGTAAGGTTCCAAAAGATTCGAGAACTAACGGCTCACTTACTGTTTTAGAATTAAATCACTCCCTCACCGTTCTGATCAGACTCACTCAACTCAACTCATTTACATCCGACTTTGATCGCCTTACAACCAAAAGGCATATTTCGTCAAAAAGTCAACTCTTGACTCTTAATCCTTTCCTTGATTCGAATAACATAATAAGAGTTGGTGGGCGTTTGTCAAAATCTAATTTAGAACAAGATCAAAAACATCCTATAGTTTTACCCAATAATCATCCGTTCACAGAGTTAATAATTTCTTATTATCATAACAAAACATTACATTCGGGACCACAAGCTACTTTGGCTGCTATCAGACGCAAATTTTGGCCATTGCACGGTCGATCCGCTGTAAGGAAAATCACGAGAGCTTGCGTAGTTTGTTTCCGAGTCAAACCTACAAATCCTCAACATCTTATGGGTGATTTACCTTTTAATAGAGTGAATTCTGTGAGGCCTTTCACTAATATAGGCATTGACTTTGCCGGTCCTTTTCTAGTAAAGGATGGCGTACTCAGAAATAGGAAATTGGTAAAATGCTACCTTTGCTTGTTTATATGTCTATCAACAAAGGCGGTTCATTTTGAACTTGTCGGCGACCTTGCCACGAATTCATTTTTGAACGCGCTCAAAAGATTTGTTGCCAGAAGGGGTATCTGTAGTTCCATTCTTTCCGATAACGGCACAAATTTCGTAGGGGCTAATAACGAATTAAAACGGATATATGATCAGGTTTCAAGACTAATCAAAGATGATGATGTAATTCAATACTCAAATCAGAACAGCATTGAATGGCGTTTTTCCCCACCACGCTCACCCCACTTCGGTGGAATTTGGGAAGCCGCTGTAAAAAGTGCAAAATATCATCTCGTTCGCATTGTAGGAAATTCACATTTAAATTATGAGAGTTTGTATACTGTTTTAACGCAAATAGAAGCAGTCATGAATTCACGCCCTTTGACCCCCTTTCTGACAATCCCAATGACCTTGAATCCCTCACCCCCGGCCATTTCCTCATTGGAGACGCTCTCACTACAGTCCCAGAGAAGAATTTAGAAGATATTCCAGAAAACAAATTAACTCATTATTTACGGCTGCAGCAGCTCATCCAACATTTTTGGAAAAGATGGTCACAGGAGTATTTGTCCTCACTTCAGCAGCGTACCAAGTGGGCACAAAATCGTCCAATTCACCTGAAGGAAGGAATGATGGTAGTATTAAAATCTGTAAATACTGCTCCAATCAACTGGTCCTTGGGGAGAATAGTCGAACTTCATCCCGGTCAAGACAATATTGTTCGTGTGGTTACTGTGCGCACAATTAGTGGTAGTTTTAAGCGGGCAGTGAATCGCATTTGTGTTTTGCCAATAAACTATAGTTAGACTTAAGTTGTTTTGAAATCCATAGCCTTTCAAAGCGGGCGGCTTGTTAGGAACAAGTTTTATTTTTATTCCATTTGTTTTATATTTTGTGTATTATTTTGTATTCGTTCGATCCTTGTGTCGCCATCTATGAATGTATAGTTAAGTTGTTTCGTGGCGGCGCCACTTGTCGTGTATTTTGCTACATTCACGCATTGTATGTCCGTACGTCAGAGTGTACACATCGTCTGCATATTTCTACGAAAATAAATGCAGGATTGTTCAGGAAAGTGTCGAGTTTTATTCGAGAAATTACATACGAGAAAACAAACGCAACACCAGGTTTGTTGATTGTTTGGAGGTGGAGAGTTGGTTGTCGGTTTATGAGCCGGTATGTGCGGACGTTGCCTTCTCAGTGTTTTTTAAATTGTTATTGTACTATATGGATCTCTGTTTCCTGTATGTAAGATGTACGGAATTGACTGGGGTTGAGTCAAGTTGGGTGTCACCAGATGCAGTAAGTCGGGGATTTGAATTTAAGCGCTGGTGTATTTTGCTTTAAAAGGGATACGAGGTTGGTATGAGACGAAGCATAGAGGTGATATTAGAGCGCAAGCGTCTGTGGCTTTTGGCGCGCGAAATGTTAGGGGCTGAAGAGGGCACACAACCATTCATTCTCTTGGGGTATCCGATCTTGAAGGATCACGGTTGTGCGTCGAGCGCCCAAGCGTAGGGCCCCCGATGGGGGGGCCGTATTATAGAAATTGTGCTGTCTTGTGTTTTCTCGTTCCAAGCTAGTTTAACGCGTAACTTGTATACTGTTTTATATTGTGACCATCTCTGCCAAAAGATTATTATCATTGTTTAGAGTTAACGTTCATCGCATCTTGTAAGCAGTTCTGCATTGTTCATGTTATTTGTTAATAGACATTAAGTGTTTTGTTGGATTTGTGTTTTATTAGATAGAACAGTATAAACCTGTCCCTGTTAAAGTGAAGCATTGTTGGCTTCTATAGTCTTGATTCATTTGTTAGCGAGTTCAAACTTCTCTGACAAAGTTTCAGAGAAAGAACTCGCAGAGTTTAAGCCTTCGGAAGAGAGATATTTAATTCACGCTACCATAAGAATTAAAGTAAATAGAGCTTTAGAAAGTCACGCTAGATTTCGAGCAGAATAGAGAGTATAGATATTCAAAATGGCGGGTAAGCGTCCCCCCTCAGTGGGATCGGTAAATAGTAATAAGAAATAAGAAGGGTGCCCCCCCCCCCCCCCTTACACAGATATCTTAAAATTAAAAGAGCATGTTCTTGCTTTGAAACATTTTAGTGATAGGTACCCGATCTTTACTGAAGAATATTTACGACAAAAGCACTTATGAACAAAATATGAAATTGAAACAAAATTTAGGTTAACAACGCATTTATTCTTTCATCCAATAATAAATCAAAGGCGGTGTGGACTCTCATTCGTAAGAAACGTTCAATATATGTATGGAATAAAAGCCTCTTGGAACTTTGCAGATAGTTTATTAATATGCTACAAACATGTTTCGGCTCGCGCCATCCTCAGTGTAAGTAAACTACAAAATAAAACATAAGACAATAAGAACCAAGTATAAAAGGATAATTATTCTAATAGGAAAAAACTTACTGTCAAAAAAGTTCGAAAACTACATAAATTGGCTCACGTAGTATCCTAATGATGGGCGAAATAGCTTCAACGGACATATATAATAATAAATTAACATTTAACAATGAAAATCGGCGAAAACAATTAACAGAACAGCAAAACAAGAGCGCACAATAACTGTGGTCGTCAAAGCAGCCGGTCGAAGTATGCAAGGTTAATGCTAGGCAAAATAATGACATGACAAAAATTATTATTAAACGAAAAACCAGTCGAGTAGACGCAAACAGGCGAGACAAAAATATAAAGGAGCGCACAAGGTGGTGTACAAAATGGTCTCAATAATGGTCTCAACAAGTATAGAACGTGGAGAGGCGCAGGCATTCGGTGTATGGAAAAAGAACAAGAAAAAGAAAAAAGGGGGGGGTGGAAAGTTAGACAACAAGAGGGGGGGTGGGTGGGGTGAGGGCAGGGGAAAGGAAAAATCACTGGTCGTGAGCTACAAGTAAGTGAATAAAGGTTTATACTGGAACTCAACTTGGTCGTTAATGAGATTGTGTGGTGATTTTTTATGTCGTTCAATTTCAAGTTGTTCAAGCAAGTCAAGTTTAAAGCCCTTTTGGCATTTGTGTAAAAGAGTGACATCTTTGTAGTTAATAGTATGACCCGTATCAATTTTATGCTTGTACAAATTGGAAGTTGTTTGGTAATTGTGTTCTTTAAGACGCTTCGCTAACGCCCTGCCCGTCTGACCAACATAGATGGCGTTGCAATGAGAACAACCCACGGAGTACACACCACTTTCATCCAAAATGGTTTTGGATAAACCACGTCGTTTGGAAAAAAGATTTATGAGTTGAGTGTTGGTGCTGAATGCAGGTTGAATATTGAAGGGTTTCATTGAAGGGCTTTAACCTATCCACTTTCTCATAATAATAAAATTAAAGAACTATCCTTTATTCACACCTTAGCTCATAATAACAATTTTCCTGCTAAACTTGTTAAGAAGCTCATTCATGATATCTCTTTAAAGTTGGACCCTTTATACACCTGCAATATTCAATTAAATACTTCTCCTATATATAGACCTCTTCCTTATAACCCTTCAAACAGAAAGTTACACAATATTTTGAAACCCTTCAATATTCAACCTGCATTCAGCACCAACACTCAACTCATAAATCTTTTTTCCAAACGACGTGGTTTATCCAAAACCATTTTGGATGAAAGTGGTGTGTACTCCGTGGGTTGTTCTCATTGCAACGCCATCTATGTTGGTCAGACGGGCAGGGCGTTAGCGAAGCGTCTTAAAGAACACAATTACCAAACAACTTCCAATTTGTACAAGCATAAAATTGATACGGGTCATACTATTAACTACAAAGATGTCACTCTTTTACACAAATGCCAAAAGGGCTTTAAACTTGACTTGCTTGAACAACTTGAAATTGAACGACATAAAAAATCACCACACAATCTCATTAACGACCAAGTTGAGTTCCAGTATAAACCTTTATTCACTTACTTGTAGCTCACGACCAGTGATTTTTCCTTTCCCCTGCCCTCACCCCACCCACCCCCCCTCTTGTTGTCTAACTTTCCACCCCCCCCTTTTTTCTTTTTCTTGTTCTTTTTCCATACACCGAATGCCTGCGCCTCTCCACGTTCTATACTTGTTGAGACCATTATTGAGACCATTTTGTACACCACCTTGTGCGCTCCTTTATATTTTTGTCTCGCCTGTTTGCGTCTACTCGACTGGTTTTTCGTTTAATAATAATTTTTGTCATGTCATTATTTTGCCTAGCATTAACCTTGCATACTTCGACCGGCTGCTTTGACGACCACAGTTATTGTGCGCTCTTGTTTTGCTGTTCTGTTAATTGTTTTCGCCGATTTTCATTGTTAAATGTTAATTTATTATTATATATGTCCGTTGAAGCTATTTCGCCCATCATTAGGATACTACGTGAGCCAATTTATGTAGTTTTCGAACTTTTTTGACAGTAAGTTTTTTCCTATTAGAATAATTATCCTTTTATACTTGGTTCTTATTGTCTTATGTTTTATTTTGTAGTTTACTTACACTGAGGATGGCGCGAGCCGAAACATGTTTGTAGCATATTAATAAACTATCTGCAAAGTTCCAAGAGGCTTTTATTCCATACATTTATTGATTTCACTTTGCATTATGGACCAACTTGAAAGAAACGTTCAAATTTGGCTAGGCCTCAGACGTTACCTGAAAACAGTAGCTGTGAGGACTTATAATATGTAATATGTTCGGTGCTTATTTTGCTTCGTTGGTGGATAATTTATTATTGAACACCTCTGCTGCGCATGATATACAGTTTGCTGAAATCGATAAGACTCTGGTATCAACTTCAAAATCTTTTTATTTAACACCTATTGGGGAAATTGATGTATGTCATGCTATCAATAAATTGAAACCGTCATCTACTTTGGGATCTGATTATATACCGTCCTTTATTATTAAAAATTCGATGTTCCATATGTCTGCTCCGTTGGTTTATTTAATTAATAATTCATTTCTGCAGGGAGTTTTTCCGACTGCACCCAAATCTTCCTATCTAAATCCCCTTTATAAGGGTTGCAAAACTATTGACCGATATGTATATTGTCAGTGTTTTCTAAAATTTATGATATGCTTATGAATGAAAAACTTCTAAGTTTTTTAAAGAAAATAAATTATTCTACAATAACCAGCATGGATTTTTTTCATCTAGGTCGACAGACACAGCTATGTTCAGTTATTTGAAAACATATTTAGTTCGTTGGATGATGGTAAACCAAGTCTGGGGTTGTTTATAGATCTCTCCAGAGCTTTCGATTATGTCAATCATTCAATCTTGTTGCACAAGATGTAAGCATATGGAGTGAATAGAATTGCATTTAAGTGGTTTCGCTCATACCTTACAAACAGAATTCAATCTGTATCAATGGAAAATTCTAAGTCTGGCGATATTGCTGTAAAAGCTGGGGTACCGCAGGGTTCGGTGTTGGCTCCAATTCTATTTCTTATTTACATAAACGATTTCCCAAGATCCATAAGCATTGAGTCTGAGATTGTATTGTATGCGGATGACATAAGGATAAAACAAAATGTATGTTATACAAGAACGGTGGAAAATTGACCGCACTAACGTTGCCAAACGTAGGGCAAGTACCTTTTCGCCGGACTTGCTCTTTCTTGTGTATTATAATAATAATAATAATAATAATAATAATAATAATAATAATAATAATAATAATGCAAGATCAGGCAATTCGTACCAGATATCATGAACAGAAGATTATGAAAGTTGCTCATGATGGGAGCTGTAGATTGTGTCATCAGGCTCCGGAACATGTATACCACTTATTGGCGGCTTGTCCAGTCTTAGCTGAGTCGCATTACATTGCTAGGCATGATAGGGTGGGAACATATATACATTATAATTTATGTTCCCAACTAGGTTTAGCAATGGATGTGTCTCGGTGGTATGACCACATCCCATCTCCTGTTGTGAGTAATGATCATATTACCATATTATGGAACATGCCTGTTGTCACTGATAGAATGCTTGATGCTAATAAGCCAGATATCGTGGTAAAGGATTTCCAGAGGAAGGTGTGCACGTTTATTGAAATCTCGGTACCTGCTGATGCGAATGTTGTAAGGAAGGAGCTTGAAAAACAACTTAAATATAAGGATCTCGCAATAGAAGTTGGACGTATGTGGGGAATGAAAGTGAACATTGTTCCGGTGATTGTAGGTGCATTGGGAGCAGTTAGTCTAAATTATAGTAAACATGTTAAAGAGTTGCCGTGCAAAATTTCGCCCTGGGAAATTCAAGAAATTGCGGTTTTGGGAAGCGCAAATATTTTGAGGAGAGTTTTATCATAAAGAACCCTAAATTTGCTGCTTAATATTTCATCTTTACCTTCTTTTAATGTATATTGTCTATTAATAAATGTGTGTCTGTGTGTGTGTGTGTGAGTGTGTGTGTGTGTTTTTAATGACCTTTGCACGAGGCTGCAAGGGTTTTCTGCAGTTTTCCTTTGCTTTGCAAAGAAAAATGAAATTTTTCTTTGCAAAGCATAAATGGCCTTGTGTTTTTCAAAATTGGGTAGAGCTGCAGTGATACCCGCAAAGGGAGTACCCTAGGCTTCAGCGAAGCTCGGTACTACCAATTTGCCCTGATCCTCTTTATTACTTTTCAAAATTATTAGTGTAAGTTTAGTATTTATATGTTATATCTAAATTATATTATCTAGGTTTCAAATATTTAATGAGATGTATCAGAGATTTTCAATAAATAATAATAAGAGTGTCAAATCTGACCTCCTGAAAGAAATAGAATTATCTAATAAACGAAGCAGTTTAAAATCATTTATTGATTTGAATTGCTTTTATAAGTGGACGCCCACCATTTGGAAGAGAAGGAGTATATTGGGAGGTAGTAACATATCTTTTAATATATTTTAGGTTTCAGATTGGTGATAGTGTCAATTTTGACAATTCTAGTTATCCAGGAAGTTGTCAGTAATACGTAATATTTCTACGTTTCTTTGTAGTAAGTGTTATTGTGATACCTAATTATCCTTTGAATTTCAGTTGTAAATAAAGAGGTTACTCATAATATTTATTGTTATTGAGCCCACTTTAGTTTTTTAACAAATGGATCTAAATAACTCAAGAATATTGCGTAACAAATGGTCCATAAATGAATATAAGGAGGTGATTTGGTGTCACTTTTGTTCATTGTTAAGGTTTGGATGTGCCAATCAACGGGAATGCTTTAGATTATGGCGAGAAAGAAACCCAGGTAAAAGAATGGAGTTGACTGCTAATACTTTGGCTTCCCAGAGACGGTGCATTCTAAATAGGAATAAGTTATCAAATATAGAGATAGATAGTATAAGAAGGGAGGTAGAGATTTTTCTAAATCTTGAAAATGATGAAGTGGTTGGAGTTGAAGAATTAGAACCGAACAGCCGTATTGCTGACGATGAGGCGTCTGTTATTGTGGATATTGAGGTAAATGGGATGTCAAATCTGGATAATGATATTGACAATGACGTGCAGCAAAGTCAGTTTTTAATATTGGTACAGGAAGAGTTGCTTACTGCAGGTAATTTTCATAGCCGGGTTAAGCTGCCTTTCATAAGGGAGACTAACAGGGTTAGGGAGTTGATTGCGCAAGCTAATTCTGATCTGGAAATATTTCTCAGAAATAAGCCAGAATTGTCCATTATTGAAATAAATAATTTGTTGTATGCATCTGCCTATGTTATTACTAAGATGGTGAATCCAAAATTTACATCAATACACAATAATAGAATTCGGGAGAACCGTTGGAAACGTAGACTCCAAAATAATATTGCTAATTGGAGAAAGGACGTTTCCAGGATTTCTGAAATTAGAAGATCAGTTCATTTAACTGAGAGGTTACAACGGTTACGGCAAAACATAATACTAAAATATAGTGTTTTAGGCGAAGAGAAGGATATAGTAGTTATTGAAGAAGAGTTAAAACAGAAAATTCAAGCTAAGGCCCAACGTATCAGAAGATTTGAGAAAAGAATTCGGACTTACAATGATAACAAAAATTTTGAAGAAAATCCTAAAAAATTTTATAGGGGTCTAGGCAAGGACAATATCTGTATCCAGAATTTTCCAAACATGCAGGATGTTACCAACTTTTGGACAGGCATTTGGGGGCAATCTGGCAAGTATAATTCTGAAGCGGAATGGATTAAACGCGAGGAGAGGCGTAATAACCATTATCCAGCAATGGAAGATGTACTTCTCTCCAAAGATGACATCTCAAATGCTTGCAAAAGTTTAGCACTTTGGAAAGCTCCTGGTCCAGATAAAATTCCTAATTTTTGGCTTAAAAGGATAACCATTTTGCATGAACATTTGGTAAAATGTTTTAACAATATGGTTAATAATCCGGAACTGATACCGTCGTGGCTGACTGAAGGTGTTACTGTTTTGATTCCCAAAACGGAGAATACAATGGAAGTATCCCAATATAGACCTATTACTTGTTTAAATTGTAGTTATAAATTATTAACTAAAATTTTAGGTACCAAGATTTATGAACATCTAAAAGAAAATAATGTATTGCCCTCTGAGCAGAAAGGTATTTTAAAGGACAGTTATGGGTCAAAGGAACTGTTAATAATCAACAAGAAGATTGTTGAAAAGATCAAGAAGTCTCGAGGAAACCTATCCATGGCCTGGATTGATTATAAGAAGGCGTACGATAGTATCCCGCATGAATGGATTGTAAAAGCCTTGGAGATATATAGGGTAAACCAAAAAATTATTTTTTTGGTAAACTCATGTATGTCTTTATGGTCTACTAAATTATGCTTGCGGGGAGAAGACTCGTGTGTTTTCTCAGAGCCGATTAATATTAATTGTGGCATATTTCAAGGTGATAGTTTATCTCCATTGCTGTTTTGCATAGGCCTGTTTGCGCTGTCTAGGGAATTGAACGAGGATAAAGTTGGTGTTCAGTTATTACCTGGCGAAAAGTTAATTGGTCATTCATTTTATATGGATGATTTGAAACTTTATGCCAAAAATGATGAGCAGTTGAAGAGGAGCCTCAGCATTGTTAAACAATTCTCTGACGATATTGGGATGCAATTTGGCTTAGAGAAGTGTGCCAAAATTAGTATTGTCAAAGGCAAAATTGAGAAAACCGCTGACATATGCCTGAATGATCATACTAGTATTAACGAACTAACAGATAATACTAGATATAAGTATCTGGGAATGGATGAAGCCTTTGGTATTGATGATGAAGGCATGAAGGTGAAGGTTATAGGCGAATACATTAAGCGTGTGAGGAAAATTTTAAAGTCTGGTTTAAATGGAAAGTATAAAATGCAAGCGATAAATGCATATGCTATTCCTATATTTCGATACAGTGTTGGTGTTTTAAACTGGACGAAGAAGGAAATACGCGATTTGGACATTAAAACTAGAAAACAGTTAACATTAAATTTTATGTTTCACCCTAGGTCCGATGTTTGCAGGCTATACCTGCATCGTTTAGATGGAGGTCGTGGTTTGCAGCAATTGGAAAATATTTATGATTTGGAAATGTTAAATTTAGGAAATTTTATAAAGGCCAACAAGGAAGATAAAGTTATTAAACAATTAATTAGGGATACTTCTGGTAAGTCAATAATTAGTAAACATAAACTAATTTTAGAAAAATTTCAGGTCGAAGAACTAGAAAATTACGGAAATAAAACTTCGGTGGCGAGTTTAAAGCGGGAGATTAAGTTAAGAATGAATCGGAAAATGAGGGAGGATTATGTTAGTAAGCCAATGCATGGTCAATTTTTAAGAATTGTGGAGGGTGATGGTATTTCAAAATCTGGGTCTTTATCTTGGCTTTGTCATGGGAACATTAAGGCTGAAACGGACTCCTCTATTGTTGCGGCGCAAGATCAGGCAATTCGTACCAGATATCATGAACAGAAGATTATGAAAGTTGCTCATGATGGGAGCTGTAGATTGTGTCATCAGGCTCCGGAACATGTCTACCACTTATTGGCGGCTTGTCCAGTCTTAGCTGAGTCGCATTACATTGCTAGGCATGATAGGGTGGGAACATATATACATTATAATTTATGTTCCCAACTAGGTTTAGCAATGGATGTGTCTCGGTGGTATGACCACATCCCATCTCCTGTTGTGAGTAATGATCATATTACCATATTATGGAACATGCCTGTTGTCACTGATAGAATGCTTGATGCTAATAAGCCAGATATCGTGGTAAAGGATTTCCAGAGGAAGGTGTGCACGTTTATTGAAATCTCGGTACCTGCTGATGCGAATGTTGTAAGGAAGGAGCTTGAAAAACAACTTAAATATAAGGATCTCGCAATAGAAGTTGGACGTATGTGGGGAATGAAAGTGAACATTGTTCCGGTGATTGTAGGTGCATTGGGAGCAGTTAGTCTAAATTATAGTAAACATGTTAAAGAGTTGCCGTGCAAAATTTCGCCCTGGGAAATTCAAGAAATTGCGCTTTTGGGAAGCGCAAATATTTTGAGGAGAGTTTTATCATAAAGAACCCTAAATTTGCTGCTTAATATTTCATCTTTACCTTCTTTTAATGTATATTGTCTATTAATAAATGTGTGTCTGTGTGTGTGTGTGTGTGTGAGTGTGTGTGTGTGTTTTTTTAATGACCTTTGCACGAGGCTGCAAGGGTTTTCTGCAGTTTTCCTTTGCTTTGCAAAGAAAAATGAAATTTTTCTTTGCAAAGCATAAATGGCCTTGTGTTTTTCAAAATTGGGTAGAGCTGCAGTGATACCCGCAAAGGGAGTACCCTAGGCTTCAGCGAAGCTCGGTACTACCAATTTGCCCTGATCCTCTTTATTACTTTTCAAAATTATTAGTGTAAGTTTAGTATTTATATGTTATATCTAAATTATATTATCTAGGTTTCAAATATTTAATGAGATGTATCAGAGATTTCCAATAAATAATAATAACAATAATAATAAAAAATTGAGAAAACCGCTGACATATGCCTGAATGATCATACTAGTATTAACGAACTAACAGATAATACTAGATATAAGTATCTGGGAATGGATGAAGCCTTCGGTATTGATGATGAAGGCATGAAGGTGAAGGTTATAGGCGAATACATTAAGCGTGTGAGGAAAATTTTAAAGTCTGGTTTAAATGGAAAGTATAAAATGCAAGCGATAAATGCATATGCTATTCCTATATTTCGATACAGTGTTGGTGTTTTAAACTGGACGAAGAAGGAAATACGCGATTTGGACATTAAAACAAGAAAACAGTTAACATTAAATTTTATGTTTCACCCTAGGTCCGATGTTTGCAGGCTATACCTGCATCGTTTAGATGGAGGTCGTGGTTTGCAGCAATTGGAAAATATTTATGATTTGGAAATGTTAAATTTAGGAAATTTTATAAAGGCCAACAAGGAAGATAAAGTTATTAAACAATTAATTAGGGATACTTCTGGTAAGTCAATAATTAGTAAACATAAACTAATTTTAGAAAAATTTCAGGTCGAAGAACTAGAAAATTACGGAAATAAAACTTCAGTGGCGAGTTTAAAGCGGGAGATTAAGTTAAGAATGAATCGGAAAATGAGGGAGGATTATGTTAGTAAGCCAATGCATGGTCAATTTTTGAGAATTGTGGAGGGTGATGGTATTTCAAAATCTGGGTCTTTATCTTGGCTTTGTCATGGGAACATTAAGGCTGAAACGGAATCCTCTATTGTTGCGGTGCAAGATCAGGCAATTCGTACCAGATATCATGAACAGAAGATTATGAAAGTTGCTCATGATGGGAGCTGTAGATTGTGTCATCAGGCTCCGGAATATGTCTACCACTTATTGGCGGCTTGTCCAGTCTTAGCTGAGTCGCATTACATTGCTAGGCATGATAGGGTGGGAACATATATACATTATAATTTATGTTCCCAACTAGGTTTAGCAATGGATGTGTCTCGGTGGTATGACCACATCCCAGCTCCTGTTGTGAGTAATGATCATATTACCATATTATGGAACATGCCTGTTGTCACTGATAGAATGCTTGATGCTAATAAGCCAGATATCGTGGTAAAGGATTTCCAGAGGAAGGTGTGCACGTTCATAGAAATCTCGGTACCTGCTGATGCGAATGTTGTAAGGAAGGAGCTTGAAAAACAACTTAAATATAAGGATCTCGCAATAGAAGTTGGATGTATGTGGGGAATGAAAGTGAACATTGTTCCGGTGATTGTAAGTGCATTGGGAGCAGTTAGTCTAAATTATAGTAAACATGTTAAAGAGTTGCCGTGCAAAATTTCGCCCTGGGAAATTCAAGAAATTGCGGTTTTGGGAAGCGCGAATATTTTGAGGAGAGTTTTATCATAAAGAACCCTAAATTTGCTGCTTAATATTTCATCTTTACCTTCTTTTAATGTATATTGTCTATTAATAAATGTGTGTGTGTGTGTGTGTGTGTGTGTGTGTGTGTGTGTGTGTGTGTGTGTGTGTGTGTGTGTGTGTGTGTGTGTGTGTGTGTGTGTGTGTGTGTGTGTGTGTGTGTGTGTGTGTGTGTGTGTGTGTGTGTGTGTGTGTGTGTGTGTGTGTGTGTGTGTGTGTGTGTGTGTGTGTGTGTGTGGCTGTGTGTTTTTAATGACCTTTGCACAAGGCTGCAAGGGTTTTCTGCAGTTTTCCTTTGCTTTGCAAAGAAAAATGAAATTTTTCTTTGCAAAGCATAAATGGCCTTGTGTTTTTCCAAATTGGGTAGAGCTGCAGTGATACCCGCAAAGGGTGTACCCTAGGCTTCAGCGAAGCTCAGTACTACCAATTTGCCCTGATCCTCTTTATTACTTTTCAAAATTATTAGTGTAATTTTAGTATTTATATGTTGTATCTAAATTATATTATCTAGGTTTCCAATATTTAATGAGATGTATCAGAGATTTTCAATAAATAATAATAATAATAATAATAACAATAATAATAATAATAATAATAATAATAAACGTCTTTATTTCTCCCAAGCAAAAAAAAATAATATATACAATACACTAAAACTGAACAAGCTAACCTGAATGGAGTTGGCGAAGTCCAGGTCAACACAAAAAAAGTGTTGCCTGCTCAACTTAACCAAATGCAAACAAAGACACAAACAAAAAAAATTCAAAGAATCAAACCTACATTATACCAATTTAGGGCACACACACGCTCGCTCACTGCTCAAGCAAAAGTTTCGTAAATAATTTCCGTATAAAGCCGGAGTTCCTGATAGGTAGGAGACATGGCGGGACACAGTTGATATTTTTTGCGATACAGTAGGCAAAGCAGCGTTTAAATAGCTCAGTCGAATGCAGTGGCGGAGTGAGGCCGCCCCTGTATCGCAAATTCAGATTGTGTACATCGGTGCGGAATTCAATTTTCTGAAATAAATAGGTGTGTGATTTATGCTTTATTATTTTATGAAACAGAGATGTCGAATAGAGAAACCGCCTATTTGCCATACAAGCCATCCAACGTCTTTGAGTCTATGTGTTACATGTTCCCTCCTCCTAATCCCATATATTAAACGCAAACATGAGTTCTGCAACTTTTGTATTCGTTGCTTGTCGCGATAATCCAGGCATGGTCTATACACTGCGCTACAAAAATTCATCCTTGACAATACCTTAGAATCGCATAGCATTTTGATTTTCTATCAAGGACATGTCTAATGGAATATATGTGTTTCAATGAGCAGTAGCCACGCTGAAGACAAAGAGGGACGAAACAAACACTAGCACAGCTGACTTACTCGGGTTTAAAAACAAACAGTGCTCCTCAGAAAATACTGAAAGTCTATGCAGATCTTCATTGATTAACTGGCACGCATTGTCCACTGACTCGGAGGGAAAAGAATAATAAATTTGCGTATCATCAGCATAAAGGTGGACATTGCAGTTATGAATAGACTTGCAGAGCTGTGACGTATATATACTGAACAAAACAGGGGCCAAAATCGTTCCTTGACCCACTCCCGTTTTTACATCAACCCACAGGGCCGCGTTAAGGCATGATAGCGCCCTAGGCATTTTTCTTTTTGCCGCCCTTTTATATAAATAAAAATTGATATTTTCAGAATAGTATAACTTTATTAGAAAAAAAAAACTTCAACTCTGGGTGACAAAAACAGAAAATATAATAAAAATTTATTAATTTTGTTTTTAAAGAAAACTTGCCGCCCTAAAAAAGGCTGCCGCCCTAGGCAGCTGCCTCACTCGCCTAATGGATAAATCGGCCCTGTCAACCCAGTCAGACAATCGACCACTACAGCAGACCGCCTGTCTTCTATTCCCCAAAAAACTAACCAACAATGCTAGGGCCGATGACCGGAGGCCAACGTAATGCAAAATTGCAACTAGAGTAGCATGGTCGCAGGTCGACAGTCTCGAATGCTCTAGAATAATCTAGCAAGACCAACAACGTGATTAACTTCCGATCAGTAGCCTCCAGAATATCACCCGTCACCTTAAGTAGTCGCATCCATAACCCAATCGGAACCCCGACTGAATGGCTGGTAAAATGTTATTATTGTTCAGGTGACATCGCAGTTGCTATTCCATAACTCTCTCCAAGATTTTAGAGAATACGGGTAGGATGCTTATCGGTCTCAGATCTGTGAGGTGTTTTGGATCTCCTTTTTTTTGGCAATGGGGTTAACAGTGCTTGCTTCCATTCATCAGGGAATACAGACACACCGATACAGGTGTTGATGATGTGGGTGATATATGGTAGTAAAAACGGTATACACAAACGGATCACCTTTATACTAATACCATCGGGTCCCAACGCATGTGTCTTTATGCCATTTATGATTAACTCAACCTCCCCCTCGCTGACAGTATCGAACTCCAAATATGAATGAATGCCTGGATCCTGGATGGCTGGTATTATGTTGGACGAAGATGTGCATGGGGGGTGGTGTCAGGTTGATGCTGTGTGCAGTTGCCTATCCAGACTCTGTTTTGCTCTTTACCAGCTAAAAAAATCATGTAGTTCATTTGTTGTAAAAACTTTTTACTATGCAAGTTTTGAGTCAAGAATGAGGTACGGTTTGATTCATTGGGGTCTGTGCTCAGATGTAAAACGTGTGTTTATTATCCAGAAGAGAGCAATTAGATTAATGTATCGTTTGAGCTACCGAGAATCATGCAGACAAACTTGCAAAATGCATAGGTTCCTAACGGTCTATGACTTATACATTTTTAATGTGTTTTGTTTCGTCCGTTAATATATGTCATGTTTCGAATGCGTGGTACAGCATCCATATGGTACAAGAACTACTGGTTATATGTTACCACCTCCTCATAAAGGAGCCTTTTTTCAGAAAAGTTTGCGCTATATGGGTTGTAAACTGTACAATCTACTGCCAGCTCAGTTGAGGACATTGGATAATGCGCGTAAATTTATGTTTTTGTTGAAGGAATTTTTGCATTCTGTTTGTAGTTAAGCATCGATGAGTGAAACAGCTTGTGAAAACTACGTTTAGTTTTGTATTATACTCTATTTTTTTTTTTTTTTTTTTTTTTTGGGGATGTTGCCATGTGCACAAAGCCAGTGGCTTGTCTGTGCGGCATTCGGGGAGACGGAGTATTTGAAAAATCCCCTGCCTAACCTGGGCTTGAACCCTGGACTTCTGAGTGGAAGGCATACGCCTTATCCACTTGATTTATATATTGTATTTTTTGCCTAGTATTATGTACGTGTTGACTTGTTTCTGATTTGTATTTGGTGCTTATTCTGAAATAATCTTTATTCTATTCTATTAAGGGTTGAGTTATTCTGCACCTTCCATCTTTTGAGTTGTCTATCTTAAGAACCAATCGATCGATTTAATTTTTGTATCATGGTTGACTAGAGAATTTTGTGCCCTTTTAAATGATGTATCACAAGGTAGGGGGTGCCATTTGAAATTTCAAAGTGGGTGGCTGGGGGTTAAGGAATGAAACCTAAATTGCTAGATACCATTTTTGAACTTACCCCTCGATATCTAAATCGACGGGTTTCCACTCAAGCAAATAATCGTATCAGGTCAAGAGTTATCAAGGGTGGATACTTTTGAAATGTACACACTGTATATATTTTGATTTAATTGAAATGTGCTCTTTTGCGGTGTTTTGGCGTCTTTGATTATGAATCTTACACCCGAAATTTCTTCAAAATGGAGAATGCAATAAGGCGGGCGCGTAATGTGATGTAGTTGAAACGTGGCCTTTTGTGGTATTTCGGGGGCGCTGATTATGAATCTGAACTCAAATTTCCGAAAGTAAAATGGCGAATCCAATATGGCGTACAACTACATTAAAATATGTTTTGATTTTTACATAATTTATTCTACTTATACCGTAAAATTTTTGAAAACAAAATGGAGGATCCAGCATTATACCAGTACAATAGTTATTTATTATACAAGGGAAGAAAGTATTACATTTTAGCTCGAGGTTTTGTTGTTTCCCGACGCGAAGCGGAGGGAGACAAAAAACCGACAGCTAATTCTAAAATTTTTTCCCGTGTATAATACATTATTTTTTCTGTGATCAGGAAACATGACGATTTTATATTGAAAAACGTTACTACAATATATTAAAGTCAATCAATGTGACAATTGAATTTTTAAACTGGTAGGCTGTTGTACACAGTTAGACCTGTGTTACTAAGGAAATGTCTACTTTTACTTATTGGTATAAACCTATATATACCCGGGAAAAAAGTACTCATTTTTTCCCGGGGAAAAACTAATTTCATAAAAACTGACATTTTATTACCTGTCAACAGAGATAAAATGTCAAACTTTTTTCCCGTCACAGAAAAAAAAGTCTTTTATTCCCCTGACAAGTTGCTTGTGTGGAGTAGTCTGCTTTTAGTATATTGAACACAAAATTTGCGTTCAGTTAATATTTAAATTAAATGTTGCTTCTAATATATAAATTGTTTTATCTATACTGAGAAAACTGTATTATAAAATATGTATTATAGCCAAATGTATTTTAATATCTATGAAATAGTATGTTAGAAATACATATTCCATTTAATAAATGGTAAAATACGTGTATTATACGTATCATTTGAATTTGAATTTGAAATATTATAATTCTGTATCTTAAATTTTATGATTCATTATTATAGCATTCATTAATAAAACGAAAAACGGAATTTATTATACTCAGTAAAATACTATATTTTAATTTGTATAAAATCTTTCCTTATACATTATAATATTGTATGTTACCATTTATAAGTATATATGTAGTTTATTAGAAAGGGTAGATATAGATGGCGCTAGTTCACTCTCCTTCTATAAAGCCACCACCTTTGGCTATATAAAGACGGAAGTAAGACGGATTAAGTAGTTTATCAGATGCCGGGGTTAACGTGGTATGACACGGATAGATTGATTATAGTAAGACAATTACTGATGGTAAACATACATTAAAGTATCGTATCCTTAAAATGTGTTCAACTATATTAACAAATTCAGTCTTCTTAACATTTAAAAATGGGTATTTTAATTTTTATGAAATCGAGTTAATGCTATTTAAAATTAAGTATTTTAAAATTTGAAATATTTATATTTTATTGTTTACATATATATTATTATACCTTTTATAATATCATATTATAAAATCTACTATAAGACAGTATTATAAAATTTCATATACTGTACTTAACATATGCGTATTGGAAGGTTTATAATTCAATATTCTTGTCACAAATGGTAATATATTTTATTATAAGGATTATGAGAATTATTATAGTGGTCCCTATACAGTTTTCTCAGTGTACGACTCCTATAATATCTTCAATGCCTACGTATCTATGACTATATAATCCCCATCATTATACGCGCCAATGGTTATAATGACACTAGCGTTGTATAATAATGACAGTTCGTTCAAATAATGACCTCATTATTTGAACGAACTGTCATCATTATACAACGTATGTGTCAAAGTCTGTCAAAACCTACGTGGATGACAGTTATTTGACAGTTCGCCTCGCCACCATTGACGAATACATTTAAAATATTTTGCATAAAATGGAATTTATGAGTCGTAGATAAAACGTCGTATTTGACTCGCACATAACGGATATAAATCGCTCGGATGATTACACGCTCGCCTACGGCTCGCGTGTAAACTTCATGCTCGCGATTTATATCCTTAATTATGTGCTCGTCAAATAATATACTATTAATAACAAGCACACCACCATGGGCGCCGTTACATAACGGGCAGGGGGGGCAGGGGGCGCTTGCCCCCCCCCCCCCCCCTGGATTTTGAACCCAACTATACCCAAACTATTCGATGATGCATCGGCGCTTGCCCCCGTCCTGAATTAAACAAAATCCTACTGACATTTTACATACTATAGTACGTACCTATATTGTGTAGCAAGACAAGAAAGTGATTCCTAATCGAGGCTGTGCACATTTTAAAGCCCTGAAAACAGGTTTTTTTGCGCAGCGCACACATCATTTTTATCCTAATAATGACTATACCGATTATAATCGTCATCAATGTCAGTTTCACTAGATTGTTTCCTTCCAGTTTTCGTCGTGAAATGGTCACAATATAAATTGTGCCAAGTTTACGATTTTGCGCTGTAGTCCAAAATGCTAATCATACTTATTAGGTTTAATTACAGTAGAACGTCGATAATCCGAACCTCGGTAATCCGAACATTCGCTAATCCGAACACTCACACAGAAATAATAGTAAAATAAATCACTGAGAAACCTAGGAAATGCCATTTTTGTTGGTTCCTGTTTTCAGAAAAATGTTGCTTTTGTTTTATATCTTGTATCCAATTCTCGTATTTTCCACTATTTAATAATCCAAATCACCTTCCCTCCCAAGTAGTTCGGATTTTCGCCGCTCTACTGTAATAAATAAATAAATTATAAATCATAATTAATCATAAGTAAGTTATAAATAAAACCCTTCGATTTCCCTTCAATATCGCTTCGATATTCCTTCGATATCCCTCCGATTTTGACTTTTTGACATTCTTATAGTTTATGAAGAGCGGAATAGAATGGTTGGTTTTATTAAGATTGAACTTCTATCCAATCTTATTTTCTGCTATGTAGTCGCAATATTTCATAATCCGAACAATTTCATAATCCTAATGACGTTCGGTCCCAATTAGTTCGGATTATCGACGCTCTACTGTACTTCTCACCTTTTTGCACTGCTCAGTTGTTTATCTCAAATATAGTGGGTGTTAAAAATAAGTGTAAAATATAGATAAAGTATACTGAACTTTTGATATCGAACTAATGTCTACAGACCTGACACCGTTTAGGTACTGCATAGAGCCTTAATGTATTATAGAATATATAATTTCTACGTAAAACTTTATTTGTTTAACGTCCCTAAAAAGAATTCAAGATAACCCAAATTGGCCAAAATTGGTATCAAAATTACAAAATGGTTTTCATTAACTCCTTTCAAAGACGATAAATAATAAAAAACAGCCACACAAATATTATTTGGCTTTAAAAGTGCCGTCCTATGATACCTAGGTACATCGCACTACTTTCCCCATGCTGTTTGTAAAATTGGTTCAATCTTCCGACTCTCTCCAACGTTCAAACAATACATTTCCGGACACGAGCTTATTCAAAAAAATTTCTACTATGGTTACACAGACCATTCATACAGCTTATATATCACAACAATTATTATGAGCTAGTTGACTTAGTATTATCGCCTTTTAAGTGTTTACGTATAATAAATTTTAACTTTTTGAATTTTTTTTAATTGAGTTGTCGAAGATCGTTATCACAGAATTTTCAAATTTGTCAACTTTTCTTTATATTCAGTCATTGTTTTTCGTTTATGTGGTTACATTTTAAAATAATATTCGCACATTTTACTGTGTACTAATTTGTTATTAAGACTTTTTATCGGATGCTCGATTGATACGATTATAGAATTAAAATATCAATTGTGTTCATTTTGTGCCTGTATTTTTGGGTTTGAAAGGTGCCAGTTTCTTATTATACATTAAGCCTTGCTCGATCAACACGAGTTGGAAATTGTTATAAAAAATTAACAATGTTTACTCCAGAATATTACAAAGTAATAAAAATCAATATTGGTTGGTAATCAGATCAAATCTAAAATTCTAGGATAAAAGATTCTGAGACAAATATATAAATACAAATAATATTCTTAATAAAAATTAACGATAGAAAGGCAGCAAATTTTCTTGCAATTCACTTAATATCAATATGCTATAGATAAGTTGCACCGCATACAGGGGTCTCAACCGTGGCTAATGACAAAATAATGTGTCAAAAATGACAAAATAAAAGCAACGGAGATTTTTCAGGGTGAATGCAAGTTTAACGATCAATTGGGTATTTTTTATATTTTTATTATTTTCATGTTTGTTATGTCTCAATCTTAGAATCCTAACTAATAAATACGAATATGTCTCTATCAATGCCATTTACAACAAATAAAACAACGAAAACGCTACAAAATAATAAATAGTATAGTCATTCACCCTACGTCACATTTTATTACGAAAAAAAAAATCTTGCCCCCCCCCTGGAACATTTTGTAACGGCGCCTATGCACACCACATAATCCACTGTCACGGGTTTATAATAATGGTCCCGCCGCCGTATAAGTGATTTTTAGGTCAGTACGGTGACAGAGCGCCGCGCATGCGCACCAACTTCATACATAATTTAATAGAATTTACAAGTTTAAAAAGGCAATTTTGGTCAATAATGTATTAGGTACTTATAGACCAGAGTGACGTGGGCCAGCTGGCAGACCTCACGAGACCTCACTTGTTTAAAGTCCAACCAATTCTAGGTTTCTGGTTGACCTAGTCAGTAAAGGCTACCAAGGCAGTAATAGATGTGAGGGAGGGATACCAGGCATCTGGTGCTCGCCAGTGACTCATCAAACGGGGCCTTCGGAAGTTGTGCCATCATGAGGACAACGATCTGATATCTAGTATATCCGAATACGGATTAAGGCAATTGCGGATAGACGCTATGGCCCACATGACGTTTAGACCCTTCTCGATGTGTAGCTACCCTATCCTACATATGTGGGGAATGAAGAACCGCAGAACCGACAGAGTTAACATGTGGTAGAGTTCGCAGCGTAAGCGTGCTCGACGGTGCACCCATTCTCCGATGAAAGGAGAACCTTTCTAACCTCGATGGGTACGGATAACGCGAGCGTTCCGGGCGGTGACTCGTCAAACGTGGATTCCGGAAGGTTTCCGACACGAGTACTTGGAGTAATTCAAGGCTGTGATGCACTAACTCTTCGGTGTAGACCCCTAGAACCACCGGGGGCTACCCTATACCATGGTTCCTATGCCGTGGGTCAATGGCCGCCGTACTACGGTGTGTACATATGTTGAGTAGAGGTTTGCGTAATTTGCCTCGCCGGCGACTCGTCTGACGGTGTCGGTGAAGCCCGATTACCGAGGAGAAGGAGGGCCCCCATGGCTGGTCTGTGCTTACGAGGTCTTATTTGTATCATGGGAGCCTGCGTGAGATGGTACCATTGATGCAGAACAACAACTTACTATAGTGGATTTACGAATGCCAGTCATTGTCTCTTTCAACTGGAGACGGACTCTCGGGGGCAGACACGTTTCCTAGGTGGTGTAACATGGATGCTGTATGGCGAAAGCTGGGTCAGCGAGCCGACCCCTATGGGGCGGCGCGGCGGTCCTTATTCATGACCAGAGAGGCGAGAACTAGAGCAATTTTTTTTTTGGATCCAGATTGAAACTTTAGGTTAATCCGTTCGTCTGTATCTTCTATTATTGTGGTGATAAAATTATTCTTCATTAATATTTACGAATTATGAAATATGTACTTTGATTAAATATTGGTATTGGATTTATTTTAAGCGCGTGTAAAATAGTGAATAGTGATAGCAGCCATTTTGGATTATTACTGTGACTGAATCAGGTTGAATTGCGCATCTCTACAAGGTCGGTTTGAAATAAATCATCTGTCCTTTTACTATGACTCTGTCTTTGCTTAAAAGTATTTCTGGCTGGTTTGTGGAGTATGTTGTAATTTCACTTCATAGAGAAAGAAAACACATTTTCAAATTAATACATTTATTATTATCAAGACAACAAACATACAACTGTGTAAATCACAATTAATATTATTTGAATTGCAGTAAGTTCGCCTTATTTTGTTTACTTGTTTATAATTAACTATTTTTTGTAAGGAGAACAATGAACCTAATATCTCAAATATGTCTAACATAAAGTCTGTTGGATACTCTATACTAAAGATGTAACCAATGCAATGAAGAAAATTGTGTCCTCAAGGCGTCCTGCTAACTACAAACCGATATGGCTAAAGAATTACAAATAGCGTTCAGCACGCAAGGATCCTACGAGTGGTTGTAACTATTGCGAATTATTATTTTCAAATATTATAACAACTCGCTTCATTCGACGATTAACTTCAAACCTGTAAACATTACCGTCAAAAATTAAAAAAAAATCTGATGTGGCCAGGCACATGACTTTATCATACAATATATACAATTAATAGTTTAGCTGCATGAGAATCTATTCTATTGAGATAAATCGTAGGTATTGTCAAAGCATCAGCATTTGACACTACCTACTCTACGTCATTAGAATAATAGTTATTTATGTCACAAATGCCGAAAGTACGGAATAGCGCGACGAGCGGTGAAGCGGCGCGTCACCGAAGGCGGAGTGTCGCCGTCGCATATGAGCGAGTCGGCTATCTAGTTTTTGGCAGGAGCGATATCAACGTTTATTGTGTTGCTTTTTAAGAAATACGTATTAAAAAAAATAAATGATTTCTGTATAGTAAATGCTAGGTTGGTACCACTTTGACGAAACGTCAAGTTTAAAGGTGCGTTCCGATTGGTAGGTAATGGTAGCTAATGGCGGTGGTAGAATACCAAATTATAGTATTTCTTACATATCGTGATAATGACACATATTAGTTTGCTTGTACATAAACATGAGTCACTATCAATTTACTATTGGAAATACTATAACGGCGTCTGCTACCACTGCCATTATCACTAATGAAAACGCACCTTAAAAAGGTAATTCAAATTCTGACATATTAAGATTTGTTCATGACACATCCCTACCAACATACTAAAATAAAACTACATTTGTCGCTATACTTTATTTATAATTTTCTCAATGTATCGTTTTTAGAATTAGATATAAAAACGGGTTGATATTTCTTATCAACAAACAATCAAATTGGTGATCTTACTTTATTTGAAATTTGTATTTTATAATTTGCCGCACTACAGCGGCAACGTTCCATAGCGGTTCTCCAACCTCTGATGAGATCAGCTGTTTTCGAATGTGACAACACAAACAAATATTTGTCAAAATCCTGGTTACTATGTAATTTCATATCAATGCAGATGCGACCGATCTCGATCAAATAGAATTTGCTCTTGAAGCTAAACTATTAATTTTACCAAAAAGTTTCATAGGCATTAATTATTCAAAATTTCCTCTACTTTAATTTATTAATTAACTATTTTGTCGAAATTACAGAAATGGCGGCTCAGTTCCAAAATCCTTCAAAAAGGCTTAGAATAACCTAAAAAGCTAAACTATTAATTTTACCAAAAAATGTCATAGGCAGAAAATATTCAAAATTTCCTCTACTTTAATTTATTATTTGACTATTTTGACGAAATTACAGAATTGGCGGCTCATTTGCAAAATCCTTGAAAAAGGCTTAGAATAAACTACCAGTTTCTTTGGACCCTCTTGAACCAAAAGCTTTTCAGCTCTAAGTTAGGTCATGAAACTTCTAAATATGAACTTTCGTCCCGATACCTTTAGTAGTTTCTCCGGAATCGTCTCCACAAAAATCGTTTACACACACACGCACACACACACACACACACACACACACACACAGACATTTTTTTGTACCTTGGTCAAAAATGTTCAGGGGACCCAAAAAGACCTATTTCCGCTAAAATCTCAATTTTTTTTTTCGGCATGATTACAATACTTTATCTTACTGCGTATGATAAAGTAAAAACAGCTACTAGGGAGTATCTATAATCACATTAACATTAGAGGATCCTACGAGTGATTTAAAATATTTCCAATTATTACTTCCAAATAATATAACACGCTTCATTCGACGACGACGATTAACATGAAATCTGCAAACGTTACCGTAAAAAATAAAAACAGCTCTGGAAAGTCGTAGATAAGATAAAATACACTCATCCCAAAACTTACATATTGCAAGATCTTAGCGGAAAACAATTTTAGGAACCCTTTTCAAACAGGAATTGCGAAAAACATACTATCCAGACGTTCCACTCGTAGAAAACAAGTACTCAGAATGAAGGGAAATCGATTGTACATTACGTGGGTCTTGATGAAATATCTTGGATGGACATCTTGGACATTGATTGTCTTGTGGAACTCCTAGAAATAGTAACAAAGCAAAACTTTTTTATATTTAATAGTCAATACCAACAGATGAACGACGGTCATGCGATGGGCTCCTCACTGTCTGGGCTGATGGCCGAATTCTATGTCGATGACTTAGAACATGAGGCTTTCTCCGACAAATATCGACAGTTCACAAAAGATATAAAATATTATAGCAGATATGTCGACGACATATTTATCATTTTCGATGGTAATAATGCTAATTTGATTGCTCTGCATAATGTTTCTAATAACATAAATAACTTACATTTTACGATGGAGAGAGAAACCGACAAATGCCTTAACTTTTTAGATTTTACATTGCACAGAGAGGAAGAGAAAATAACTTTCAACATCTATCGCAAACCCACCACAACAGACGTCATTATATCTAAGGCTAGTTACACTTCAAACAACTACAAAGAAGCGGCTCTTCGTTACTTATTTGACAGAGCACTCCGGGTACCACTAAGCGATTTTCATTTGATGACTGAAATACACACAATAATGCAGATTGCTTTTCACAACGGCTATACAATCTCAGACATCCAAATGGTTTACAACAAAATCCACAGAAATACCGTTACCAAACTTACTCTACCCCTATCTCTCGCGCTTTGGAGGACCACAACATCACAGTTGCCATTAGAACCAAATGAGCAATTTCCTCCTCAACTGTAAACAAACATTGAACAAGACACAGAAGAGTGGTGTTTACAAAATAAATTGCAATGACTGCGACAAGTGCTACGTAGGCTAAACTGGTAGAAAATTAGAAGTGAGATTCAAGGAACATAAAACTAATAAAAATTACAACTCAGTTTTGGGCCGACACCTCTCGGATACAAAGCACACGATCAAAGAAAACGACGTGACCCTTCTACATAGTCTGACTAAATCAATTAAGATGGCCCTTCTTGAAGAGATGGAAATAAATAAAGAAATCAAGACTGCCCCGGATAGACTTTTTAACGACATTACTGATTTCAGCACCAACAGAATGGTATTTGCAATTTTTTTAAATCTCGCCCGATGCCGTTCGTTCCCCCTCCAGAACTCGTGATTCTTTTCACCGCTTCCAACAGCGCTATTCTTGTTTATTTGATTGTTCACACCGGTTCACACTGGGTTTACACATTTAGCGGCTTGACCGGCGCGCCGGCGCCAACTTTCAACTGCGAAATTGCCGGAGTTGTGTTTAGTCGTTTCACTACACAACTTATGAAATGGACCGTCAACAACTTCTTGGTCTGTTGTTATACCGTCGAATAAAGAAGAGGCAAACAAAAAATTGTCTTCTTTGGATATAACCAATAAATCTAAGAAGGAAAGAAGTTGAAGCATTTTATACGTTGTTTTAAGATTTGAGGAATCATGACGCTAAGTTTTTCAATATTTACAAATGTCCATTAAGTCATTTGACGAGTTACTGGGGTATTTGAAAGGTAGCATACAAAGAAAAAATACCCAACATACTTTTTAGTTACTCCAAAATTATTAATCCTAAAACCTCAATATACATAATTGTAAATTATGTAAATATAAAGAGTAATATAAATACATATGAAGTATGAACTGATCTTTACCTTTTGTGTGAACGGGGGGGCATACTAAAGAATTTAGTTCAAATACCGTTATACAAGTTTACCCACCAAATGCAATTTTACTTTATCATACGCAGTATGATAAAGTATTGTAATCGTGCCGAAAAAAAATGAGATTTTAGCGGAAATAGGTCGTTTTGGGTCCCCTCAATATTTTTGGCCAAGGTACAAAACAAATTCTGTGTGTACCTGATTTTTGTGGCGACGATTCCGGAGAAACTACTAAAGGTATCGGGACAAAAGCTCATATTTAGAAGTTTTATTATCAAACTTGGCTGTTTTTGGTAAAATTAATAGTTTAGCTGTATGAGCAATTCTATTTGATCGAGATCGTGTCTGCATTAAAACTAGTTAGCCAGGATTTGACAATTATTTTCATTCTAATGACAGTAGGTAGTGTCAAACGCTGATTTTAGTTGTTTTGAAAGTACGTTCAAGGCCGCCAGTATGTTATATTTAGTTTCTTTAGTTGGGCAATGCCTATTCCGCTGCAGACCATACATGCAAACGGTCATTTCACATGTTTTGTACAGAAATACATATTAGAATATTATACAGTCCACTTTAGTTCATGCAGTTTTATTTACGAGCAACCGACATATCTACATAGAATACACGACATCATAACATCGGTACTATACCTACTATCAATATTGCGTAGTGTTGTGGTGCAGTACTGTGTGTTAATAATATATAGTGTTGTATTATGAGCACTGTACGTATTAGAACGAATAAATTATTATTATTATTTGACAATTATTTTCATTCTAATGCCAGTAGGTGTGGCAAACGGTGATTTTTTGACAATACTTACTGTCAACATTATCAAAATATCTGTCAAATCCTGGATAACTTGTTTTATTTCAATGCAGACACGATCGATCTCCATCAAATAGAATTTCATGCAGCTAAACTATTAATTTTGTATATTGTATGATAAAGTCATGTGCCTGGCCACATCAGATTTTTTCTTTGTCGTTCAGTTCATCAGTCATTTTTCATTTCAAGGCACACTTCTCTCCACGCATTTCTGGTAGCAACTCTGTCCTTTTTACTTTATCATACGCAGTAAGATAAAGTATTGTAATCATGCCGAAAAAAAAAATTGAGATTTTAGCGGAAATAGGTCTTTTTGGGTCCCCTGAACATTTTTGACCAAGGTACAAAAAAATGTCTGTGTGTGTGTGTGTGTGTGTGTGTGTGTGTGCGTGTGTGTGTAAACGATTTTTGTGGAGACGATTCCGGAGAAACTACTAAAGGTATCGGGACGAAAGTTCATATTTAGAAGTTTCATGACCTAACTTAGAGCTGAAAAGCTTTTGGTTCAAGAGGGTCCAAAGAAACTGGTAGTTTATTCTAAGCCTTTTTCAAGGATTTTGCAAATGAGCCGCCATTTCTGTAATTTCGTCAAAATAGTCAAATAATAAATTAAAGTAGAGGAAATTTTGAATATTTTCTGCCTATGACATTTTTTGGTAAAATTAATAGTTTAGCTTTTTAGGTTATTCTAAGCCTTTTTGAAGGATTTTGGAACTGAGCCGCCATCTCTGTAATTTCGACAAAATAGTTAATTAATAAATTAAAGTAGAGGAAATTTTGAATAATTAATGCCTATGAAACTTTTTGGTAAAATTAATAGTTTAGCTTCAAGAGCAAATTCTATTTGATCGAGATCGGTCGCATCTGCATTGATATGAAATTACATAGTAGCCAGGATTTTGACAAATATTTTTTTGTGTTGTCACATTCGAAAACAGCTGATCTCATCAGAGGTTGGAGAACCACTATGGAACGTTGCCGCTGTAGTGCGGCAAATTATAAAATACAAATTTCAAATAAAGTAAGATCACCAATTTGATTGTTTGTTGATAAGAAATATCAACCCGTTTTTATATCTAATTCTAAAAACGATACATTGAGAAAATTATAAATAAAGTATAGCGATAAATGTAGTTTTATTTTAGTATGTTGGTAGGGATGTGTCATGAACAAATCTTAATATGTCAGAATTTGAATTACCTTTTTAAGGTGCGTTTTCATTAGTGATAATGGCAGTGGTAGCAGACGCCGTTATAGTATTTCCAATAGTAAATTGATAGTGACTCATGTTTATGTACAAGCAAACTAATATGTGTCATTATCACGATATGTAAGAAATACTATAATTTGGTATTCTACCACCGCCATTAGCTACCATTACCTACCAATCTGAACGCACCTTTAAACTTGACGTTTCGTCAAAGTGGTACCAACCTAGCATTTACTATACAGAAATCATTTATTTTTTTAATACGTATTTCTTAAAAAGCAACACAATAAACGTTGATATCGCTCCTGCCAAAAACTAGATAGCCGACTCGCTCATATGCGACGGCGACACTCCGCCTTCGGTGACGCGCCGCTTCACCGCTCGTCGCGCTATTCCGTACTTTCGGCATTTGTGACATAAATAACTATTATTCTAATGACGTAGTGTAGGTAGTGTCAAATGCTGATGCTTTGCCAATACCTACGATTTATCTCAATAGAATAGATTCTCATGCAGCTAAACTATTAATTGTATATATTGTATGATAAAGTCATGTGCCTGGCCACATCAGATTTTTTACTTTATCATACGCAGTAAGATAAAGTATTGTAATCATGCCGAAAAAAAAAATTGAGATTTTAGCGGAAATAGGTCTTTTTGGGTCCCCTGAACATTTTTGACCAAGGTACAAAAAAATGTCTGTGTGTGTGTGTGTGTGTGTGTGTGTGTGTGCGTGTGTGTGTAAACGATTTTTGTGGAGACGATTCCGGAGAAACTACTAAAGGTATCGGGACGAAAGTTCATATTTAGAAGTTTCATGACCTAACTTAGAGCTGAAAAGCTTTTGGTTCAAGAGGGTCCAAAGAAACTGGTAGTTTATTCTAAGCCTTTTTCAAGGATTTTGCAAATGAGCCGCCATTTCTGTAATTTCGTCAAAATAGTCAAATAATAAATTAAAGTAGAGGAAATTTTGAATATTTTCTGCCTATGACATTTTTTGGTAAAATTAATAGTTTAGCTTTTTAGGTTATTCTAAGCCTTTTTGAAGGATTTTGGAACTGAGCCGCCATCTCTGTAATTTCGACAAAATAGTTAATTAATAAATTAAAGTAGAGGAAATTTTGAATAATTAATGCCTATGAAACTTTTTGGTAAAATTAATAGTTTAGCTTCAAGAGCAAATTCTATTTGATCGAGATCGGTCGCATCTGCATTGATATGAAATTACATAGTAGCCAGGATTTTGACAAATATTTTTTTGTGTTGTCACATTCGAAAACAGCTGATCTCATCAGAGGTTGGAGAACCACTATGGAACGTTGCCGCTGTAGTGCGGCAAATTATAAAATACAAATTTCAAATAAAGTAAGATCACCAATTTGATTGTTTGTTGATAAGAAATATCAACCCGTTTTTATATCTAATTCTAAAAACGATACATTGAGAAAATTATAAATAAAGTATAGCGATAAATGTAGTTTTATTTTAGTATGTTGGTAGGGATGTGTCATGAACAAATCTTAATATGTCAGAATTTGAATTACCTTTTTAAGGTGCGTTTTCATTAGTGATAATGGCAGTGGTAGCAGACGCCGTTATAGTATTTCCAATAGTAAATTGATAGTGACTCATGTTTATGTACAAGCAAACTAATATGTGTCATTATCACGATATGTAAGAAATACTATAATTTGGTATTCTACCACCGCCATTAGCTACCATTACCTACCAATCTGAACGCACCTTTAAACTTGACGTTTCGTCAAAGTGGTACCAACCTAGCATTTACTATACAGAAATCATTTATTTTTTTAATACGTATTTCTTAAAAAGCAACACAATAAACGTTGATATCGCTCCTGCCAAAAACTAGATAGCCGACTCGCTCATATGCGACGGCGACACTCCGCCTTCGGTGACGCGCCGCTTCACCGCTCGTCGCGCTATTCCGTACTTTCGGCATTTGTGACATAAATAACTATTATTCTAATGACGTAGTGTAGGTAGTGTCAAATGCTGATGCTTTGCCAATACCTACGATTTATCTCAATAGAATAGATTCTCATGCAGCTAAACTATTAATTGTATATATTGTATGATAAAGTCATGTGCCTGGCCACATCAGATTTTTTACTTTATCATACGCAGTATGTAAAGTATTGTAATCGTGCCGAAATTTTTTTTTGAGATTTTAGCGGAAATAGGTCTTTATGGGTCCCCTGAACATTTTTGACCAAGGTACAAAAAAATGTCTGTGTGTGTGTGTGTGTGTGTGTCTGTGTGTGTGTAAACGATTTTTGTGGCGACGATTCCGGAGAAACTACTAAAGGTATCGGAACGAAAGTTCATATTTAGAAGTTTCATGACCTAACTTAGAGCTGAAAAGCTTTTGGTTCAACAGGGTGCAAAGGAACTGGTAGTTTATTCTAAGCCTTTTTCAAGGATTTTGCAATTGAGGCGCCATTTCTGTAATTTCGTAAAAATAGTTAAATAATAAATTAAAGTAGAGGAAATTTTGAATAATTTATGCCTATGACATTTTTTAATAAAATTAATAGTTTAGCTGCAAGAGCTAATTCTATTTGATCGAGATCGGTCGCATCTGCATTGATATGAAACTACATAGTCGCCAGGATTTGACAAATATTTGTTTGTACTGTCACACTGAAAAGCAGCTGATTTCATCAGACGTCGGAGAACCGCTATGGAACGTTGCCGGTCTAGTACAGGAAAGTACAATATACAAATTTCAAATAAAATAAGATCATTAATTTGATTGTTTGTTGATAAGAAATATCAACCCGTTGTTATATATAATTCTAAAAACGATAAATTGAGAAATTGTAAATAAAGTATAGCGATAGTTTTATTTTAGTATGTTGGTACGGATGTGACATCTACAGTGTCATGAACAAATATAAATCGGTCAGAATTTGAACTAGCTTATTAAACTTGACGCATGTAGAAGTGGTATCAACCTAACATTTCCAATACAGAAATATAACCATTTTTTAATTATTTTTTTTAATACACTTTTCTCAAAAAGCAACACAAAAGACGTTGATGTCGCTCCTGCCGAAAACTACATAGCGCGACTCGCTCACATGTGACGGCGACGCTCCGCCTTCGGTGACGCGCCGCATCACCGCTCGTCGCGCGATTCCGTACTTTCGGCACTTGTGACATAAATAACTATTATTCTAATAACTAGTATCAAAATATCTGTCAAATCCAGGCAGTTTGATTTTAATGCAGACTCGATTTATTTTAATCAAAATGATTCACATGCAGCTAAACTATTAATTTTATATATTGTATGATAAAGTCATGTGCCTGGCCACATCAGATTTTTACTTTATCATACGCAGTATAATAAAGTATTGTAATCATGCCGAAAAAAAAAATTGGGATTTTAGCGGAAATAGGTCTTTTTGGGTCCCCTGAACATTTTTGACCAAGGTACAAAAAAATGTCTGTGTGTGTGTGTGTGTGTCTGTGTGTGTGTGCGTGTGTGTGTGTGTGTGTGTAAACGATTTTTGTGACGACGATTCCGGAGAAACTACTAAAGGTATCGGGACGAAAGTTCATATTTAGAAGTTTCATGACCTAACTTAGAGCTGAGAAGCTTTTGGTTCAAAGGTGTCCAAAGGAACTGGTAGTTTATTCTAAGCCTTTTTCAAGGATTTTGCAAATGAGCCGCCATTTCTGTAATTTCGTCAAAATAGTTAAATAATAAATTAAAGTAGAGGAAATTTTTAATAATTTATGCCTATGACATTTTTTGGTAAAATTAATAGTTTAGCTGCAAGAGCAAATTCTATTCGATCGAGATAGGTCGCATCAGCACTGATATGAAAATACATAGTAGCCAGAATTTTGACAAATACTTTTTGTGCTGTCACCACAGAAATGTCTATGGCTGTCACACTCGAAAACAGCTGATTTCATCAGAGGTTGGAGAACCGCTATGGAACGTTGCCGCTCTAGTGCGGCAAAGCACAAAATACAAAATTCAAATAAAATAAGATCACCAATTTGATTGTTTGTTGATAAGATATATCAACCCGTTGTTATATCTAATTGTAAAAGCGATAAATTGAGAAAGTAAATAATGTATAGCGATGAGTGTAGTTATATTTTAGTATGTTGGTACGGATGTGACATCTACAGTGTCATAAATCTGTCAGAATTTGAATTAACTTTTTAAACTTGACGTTTCGTACAAGTGGTATAAACCTAACATTTCCTATTCAGAAAAATAACCATTTTTGACTTTTTTAAATACCTATTTCTCAATAAGCAACACAAAAAACGTTGATGTCACTCCTGCCGAAAACTACATGACCCGCTCACATGCGACGGCGACGCTCCGCCATCGGTGACGCGCCGCATCACCGCTCGTCGCGCTATTCCGTACTTTTGGCACTTGTGAGATAAACAACTATTATTCTGATGACAGTAGGTAGTGTCAAATGCTGATGCTTTGACAATACCTTCTATTGATACTATTGACTATCAAAATATCTGTCAAATCCTGGCTAACTAGTTTAATTTTAATGCAGACACGATTTATCTCAGTCAAATAGATTCTCGTGCAGCTAAACTGTTAATTTTATATTTTGTATGATAAAGTCATGTGCCTGGCCACATCAGATTTTTACTTTATCATACGCAGTATGATAAAGTATTGTAATCGTGCCGAAAAAAAAAATTGAGATTTTAGCGGAAATAGGTCTTTATGGGTCCCCTGAACATTTTTGACCAAGGTACAAAAAAATGTCTGTGTGTGTGTGTGTGTGTGTGTGCGTGTGTGTGTACCCGTTTTTTGTGGAGACGTTTCCGGAGAAACTACTAAAGGTATCGGGACGAAAGTTCATATTTAGAAGTTTCATGACTAAACTTAGAGCTGAAAAGCTTTTGGTTCGAAAGGGTCCTAAGGCACTGGTTATTTACTCTTAGCAGTTTTCAACAATTTTGCAAATGAGCCGCCATTTCTGTAATTTCGTCAAAATAGATAAATAATAAATTAAAGTAGAGGAAATTTTGTATAATTTATGTCTATAAAATTTTTTGGTAAAATTAATAGTTTAGCTTTTTAGTTTATTCTAAGCCTTTTTCAAGGGTTTAGGAAATGCACGCCATTTCTGTAGTTTCGACAAAATAGTTAATTAATAAATTAAAGTAGAGGAAATTTTGAATAATTTATGCCTATAACATTTTTTGCTAAAATTAATAGTTTACCTTCAAGAGCAAATTCTATTTGATCGAGATCGGTCGCATCTGCATTGACATGAAATTACATAGTAGCCAGGATTTTGACAAATATTACTTTATCATACGCAGTATGGTAAAGTATTGTAATCATGCCGAAAAAAAAAATTGAGATTTTAGCGGAAATAGGTCTTTTTGGGTCCCCTGAACATTTTTGACCAAGGTACAAAAAAATGTCTGTGTGTGTGTATGTGTGTGTGTGTGTGTGTGCGTATGTGTGTACTCGATTTTTGTGGCGACGATTCCGGAGAAACTACTAAAGGTATCGGGATGAAAGTTCATATTTAGAAGTTTTATGACTAAACTTAGAGCTGAAAAGCTTTTGGTTCAAAAGGGTCCAAAGGAACTGGTAGTTTATTCTAAGCCTTTTTCAAGGATTTTGCAGATGAGCCGCCATTTCTGTAATTTCGTCAAAATAGTTAAATAATAAATTAAAGGAGAGGAAATTTTGAATAATTTATGCCTATGACATTTTTTGGTAAAATTAATAGTTTAGCTGCAAGAGCAAATTCTATTTGATCGAGATCGGTCCCATCTGCATTGATATGAAAGTACATAGTAGCCAGGATCTTGACAAATATATTTTTTGTGCTGTCACCACAGAAATGTCTATGGCTGTCACCACTCTGTCATACTCGGAGAACCGCTATGGAATGTCATCTACAGTGTCATGAACGAATATAAATCTGTCAGAATTTGAATTAGCTTTTTAAACTTGACATTTCGTAGAAGTGGTATCAACCTAACATTTTCTATACCGAAATATAACCATTTTTGAATTTTTTTAAAATACTTATTTGTCAAAAAGCAACACAAAAAACGTTGATGTCACTCCTGCCGAAAACTACATAGCGCGACTCGCTCACATGCGACGACGACGGTCCGCCATCGGTGACGCGCCACATCACCGCTCGTGCTATTCCGCTTTTTTCTGCACTTGTGAGATAAACAACTATTATTCTGATGACAGTAGGTAGTGTGAAATGCTGATGCTTTGACAATACCTTCGATTGATACTATTGACTATCAAAATATCTGTCAAATCCTGGCTAACTAGTTTAATTTTAATGCAGGCACGATTTATCTCAGTCAAATAGATTCTCATGCAGCTAAACTATTAATTTTATATATTGTATGATAAAGTCATGTGCCTGGCCACATCAGATTTTTTTTTTGTGTTGTCACATTCGAAAACAGCTGATCTCATCAGAGGTTGGAGAACCACTATTGAACGTGCCGCTGTAGTGCGCAAAATTATAAAATACAAATTTCAAATAAAATAAGATCACCAATTTGATTGTTTGTTGATAAGAAATATCAACCCGTCTTTATATCTAATTCTAAAAATGATACATTGAGAAAATTATAAATAAAGTATAGCGATGAGTGTAGTTTTATTTTAGTATGTTGGTAGGGATGTGTCATGAACAAATATAAATCTGTCAGAATTTGAATTACCTTTTTAAGGTGCGTTTTCATTAGTGATAATGCCAGTGGTAGCAGACGCCGTTATAGTATTTCCAATAGAAAATTGCTAGTGATTCATGTTTATGTACATGCAAACTAATATGTGTCATTATCACGATATGTAAGAAATACTATAATTTCGTATTCTACCACCGCCATTAGCTACCATTACCTACCAATCGGAACGCACCTTTCGTCAAAGTGGTACCAACCTAGCATTTACTATACAGAAATCATTTATTTTTTTTTTAATACGTATTTCTTAAAAAGAAACACAATAAACGTTGATGTCGCTCCTGCCAAAAACTAGATAGCGCGACTCGCTCATATGCGACGGCGACACTCCGCCTTCGGTGACGCGCCGTATCACCGCTCGTCGCGCTATTCCGTACTTTCGGCATTTGTGACATAAATAACTATTATTCTAATGACGTAGTGTAGGTAGTGTCAAATGCTGATGCTTTCACAATACCTACGATTTATCTCTATAGAATAGACTCTCATGCAGCTAAACTATTAATTTTATATATTGTATGATAAAGTCATGTGCCTGGCCACATCAGATTTTTTACTTTATCATACGCAGTATGTAAAGTATTGTAATCGTGCCGAAAAAAAAAAATTGAGATTTTAGCGGAAATAGGTCTTTTTGGGTCCCCTGAACATTTTTGACCAAGGTACAAAAAAATGTCTGTGTGTGTGTGTGTGTGTGTGTGTGTGTGTGTGTGTATGTGTGTAAATGATTTTTGTGGCGACGATTCCGGAGAAACTACTGAAGGTATCGGGACGAAACTTCATATTTAGAAGTTTCATGACCTAACTTAGAGCTGAAAAGCTTTTGGTTCACAAGGGTCCAAAGGAACTGGTAGTTTATTCTAAGCCTTTTTCAAGGATTTTGCAAATGAGCCGCCATTTCTCTAATTTCGTCAAAATAGTTAAATAATAAATTAAAGTAGCGGAAATTCTGAATAATTTATGCCAATGACATTTTTTGGTAAAATTAATAGTTTAGCTTTTTAGTTTATTCTTAGCCTTTTTGAAGGATTTTGGAAATGAGCCGCCATTTCTGTAATTTCAACAAAATAGTTAATTAATAAATTAAAGTAGAGGAAATTTTGAATAATTTATACCTATGAAATTTTTTGGTAAAATTAATAGTTTAGCTTCAAGAGCAAATTCTATTTGATCGAGATCGGTCGCATCTGCATTGATATGAAATTACATAGTAGCCAGGATTTTGACAAATATTTTTTTGTGTTGTCACATTCAAAAACAGGATTTTGACAAATATTTTTTGTGCTGTCACACTCGAAAACAGCTGATTTCATCAGAGGTTGGAGAACCGCTATGGAACGTTGCCGCTCTAGTGCGGCAAATTACAAAATGCAAATTTCAAATAAAATAAGATCACCAATTTGATTGTTTGTTGATAAGAAATATCAACCCGTTGTTATATCTAATTGTAAAAACAATAAATTGAGAAAATTGTAAATAAGGTATAGCGATGAGTGTAGTTATATTTTAGTATGTTGGTACGGATGTAACATCTACAGTGTCATGAACGAATATAAATCTGTCAGAATTTGAATTAGCTTTTCAAACTTGACGTTTCGTAGAAGTGGTATCAACCTAACATTTCCTATAGAGAAATATAAACATTTTTGATTTTTTTAATATCTACGTATTTCTCTAAAAGCAATACAAAAACACGATTTATCTCAATCAAACAGATTCTCATGCAGCTAAACTATTAATTTTATAACTTGTATGATAAAGTCATGTGCCTGGCCACATCAGATTTTTTATTATTCAATAAGAGCATTACAATCTAGTCATAATTGACTAATGAGTAACTTAATTCTAACTTATTTTACTAGTGTAACTTAACCTAACAGGCACCCATCGATGTCTCTCAGTTAGTCCTGGTATACTGGGCACGTTTTTCTTGCGCACTACGTAGCACTGACTCTGCTTTTGGAACTAACACCTACAACCAGCACTTACTCTGCTTTTATCACTATCTCACATTCACACTAACTCAAAAGGCTTCTTTCTCTTCTGACTAATGCGGTGTTGTCGAGGAGCTGGATGGCCTCAACGTTCACGTGATGGTGAAGCCTTTCCTCGTGACTTCTTGCTAATTTTTGGATTTCTTTGCAAACAAACTCCATTTTAAGGTCGTTGTGGAGATCATCATTCCTAATGTACCAAGGCGCATTGACAATGCATCTCAATACTTTATGTTGGAAGGTCTGGACAATTTTAATGTTCCTTTTTTTGGTGCAACCCCAGAGTTGAGCACCATACGTCCACACGGGTTTTAGAATTTGCTGGTACAAGAGAAGCTTATTATGTACAGATAGCGTAGAGTTTCTTCCTAGCAGCCAGTACATCTCTCTATAACGGATTCCTAGTTCCTCTCTTTTCTTTTCGACATGGGCTTTCCAGCGGAGCCTGGCGTCTAATGTCATGCCGAGATATTTGGCTGTGTTTGCGTACGGTACTATTTGGTTATTAATAGTAACCGGAATGTGTTGTATTTTCTTGTTCGTGAAGTCAACATGTATTGACTTGAGTTCGTTCAGTTTAATTCTTTTTTTCTTTGTCCAGACCTGAAAATGACCAAGAGCTGTTTGGAGTTTTCTCGTCGTTTCTTATTGCTGTTCCCAACAGCTAGAATAGCCGTGCCGTCAGCAAAAGTTGCGACATTATTATTTTCTAGTGCTGGGAGGTCGCTGGTGTAGAGTAGGTAAAGGACAGGCCCTAAAACACTACCTTGCGGCACTCCTGCTTTTATTTCCTTAAGGACAGAGCATGCATCACCTTGTTTGACTCTAAAGTATCTCTCAGTCAGGTAAGATTTTAATAGTTGTGCAAACTGTTTTGGGAGAATACTTCCTAATTTATTGTTCAGTCCTTCATGCCAGACTTTATCAAAAGCCTGTGCCACATCTAGGAACACTGCAGAACAAACCTTTTTTTCCTCTAACGATTTTTCAATTCTGTTGGTTATTCGATGTATCTGATCAATAGTAGAGTGCTTATCCCGAAATCCCGTGCATTCTTGGTCATTCTCCTCCATATGGATTTCTTCATCTTCTCCATGATGAGGTTGAAATATGTTTTCAAAATGGTCAGAAAACCTTTGGGCTTTTTGTTCATTATTCCTGGCCCAGCTTCCATCAGCTTTTCTGATCGGTGGAATCTGAATTATTGGCCTTTTGAGCTTTTTGGTTGCCTTCCAGAGCGAATAGTGTGATTCGCTGGTGTTGGATAGTTCCCTCAGATAGGCGTTGAAAGATTCATTTTTAGTTCTTTAATATCTCTTCTGAGTTGTTGAGTGAGGTTGTTTAATCTCGTCTTGTCTCGTGGTGCTCTAGTTTGGAACCATTTTCTTCTTGCCTTTCTTTTCTCAGAGAGCAGATTTGTTATCTCTTTGGGGTAATTGTTTCCTTTTACTCTCCTCTGTCTATCAGGGGTATTCTCCCAGGCAGTTTGTTGTATATCATAAACAAGTTTTTCCAATTCTGATTCCAGTTGTTCTTCATTCCTTAGTGGTGTGTTCAGATTTATCCTTTCTTCGAGTGTCTGTCGAAACTTTCCCAGGCAGTGTATTTGTTTGTCAATGTTGGATTACTTTCCCTTTGAATAATATATTCACTCAGGGTCAAAAGTATTGGAGAGTGATCAGAGCTTAGGTCATGACATTCTTCTATCTGTAGGAAATTAACGCTAATGTTTTTAACTATATAGAAGTCTATTAGATCTGGTAGTTTTGCTGGATCTGTTGGCCAGTATGTTGGACTTCCAGTTGACATTGTTTGACAACTAAGTTCATTTATTGCTTTCAGCAATTCTCTACCTTTAGTTGTAGTCAACCTAGAGCCCCAGTAAGTATTCTTGGCATTAAAGTCTCCTCTAACTATGAATCTGTTTCCCAGTTGTCCAAGGAAAGTTAAGTACATAGTCATGCCTAGGCGGACAATATAATCCTGCCACGATAAGCGAATAATTCTTTGTTTGTATATTTACTGCTGTTGCTTGTATTTTTTCTGTCTCATATTTAAATTCCTCATGGTGTTTTATATTGTCTTTAATGATTACTGCACTTCCTCCTTTCGCTGCGTTATCAGGGTGGATAGTGTGATATGTTTTAAATCCTTTAAATTTTATGAATGATTGTCTAGTGAAGTGAGTATCAGATGATGAGACAATGAGACACACGTCCACATTTTCAGTGTTAAGGATTGCCTGCAGTTCCTGTTGATGTTGCAGTAATCCGTTGGCATTCCAAGCCATTATTTTGAGTGTATTATTTTTTTTGTTTTATTTTAGGAATAGCTCCCTGTGTTTTGTGTTCTAATTTTTTTATTCGCTCATCAATCGTAGTGATAAATGATTCTTGTTTATTTAGTTTTCCTAGTATGATATGTAGAGTTTGGCTAATGTTACCGTTATTTTCCTGAGGTTCGGTCTTTTGGTCATTATTTTCTTTTTGAATGACTTGGGCGTACGTTCTCATGTCAGTCACTTTTGGATTCTGACTTTCTCGTCTTCCTTGTTGAGCGTTTTCGCGTTGACTTTGTGGAGCCTTAGAGTGTTTGGTCTTCATATTTAGATTTTTTATTTTTTGTAGTTCTATAGCTACGCCACATCCTCGATAATTAGCTGGATGTGCTCCTCCGCAATGCCAACATTTAGCATCCACATTGTTTGCTTTCTTGCAATCGTTCGTGAGATGCTTTCCTGCACACGTAACACACCTCGGGGGTCTGTTACAATATCGTTGAGTGTGCCCATACGCTTGACACCTTTTGCATTGTGGGATTAGTTTGGATTTTCTTAGCGGTTCGATGCTTACTTTGCAGCCCATTATATTGGTTATATTATGAATTTTATTTATGGCTTCTTCTGCGTCAAAAGTAAGTATAAACATGCCGAGTGCTTCTTTATTCCTCCAGGATAGTTTATTAACAGCCCCTGCTGCCTTATATCCTTGTGTTACTAGGTTCTTCACAATTTTGTCAGGTTGACACGTATGATGCAAGTTTTTAGCCATGACTTTAATTGGCCTATCGTGTTTGTTCTCATATGAGTGCCAAATGTGGTCCTCTTTTCTCAGTATGTCTGTCACTGTTTTATAGAGCTCTTTGTCAAGTACGTTTACCTTAATACATTCTTTACTCATTATTTTTGTGGTAAAATTTTTTGTTTGAATTTGTTCGCCAATTTTTTCGTAAAACGTTTCATAATTTTTAATGCCGTCCACTATTATTGGGGGAGGGGCTGGTACTTTTTTTGCTTCCGATTGTATAGTTATTGGGCCTACTTGTCGAAGCTGAGGTGGACTCAATCAATTATTCACCTTTCTTTTCTTATTATTTTTGCTTTTAACTCTTGCCCATTCAGTTTCTTTTGCCAATTCTTCCTCGTCAGTCTTTCTGATGTTGTTCTGGTTGAGAAACTGAAGTTTCGACAATTTTTGCTTTTAGTTCACCAACTTCATTACTCAATAATTGCATTTGTTCATTGAGTTTTTGGATGACATCATTCAATGATTGATTTTCCTCTTGGGATTTTTTAAAGCGGAATATAAAGCGTACTCGTTAGGTGTTGTAATAGTTATTTCCTGACCTTGCACATTTTTCTGGGACATTGTTATGAACTGTTGTAAAACCTGGCTTGATTTGTTCCACGAGCGAACGACCTGGTGTCCAGTGTCACTCGCGGAACTCAAATTTCGATTGCGTAGCACTCACGTATCACTGACCGCGAAAAACATTGACTACACTGTTCAAAGTTCCTGATAGTACTCTGTCCTTGAAAATATCTAAAGTTTTATCCCACAACACTGGTCTTGATTCAACCAAAGATATTAGTAAGACAATATCAATCAACACCTCCTCCATTTTGCTACTTATCAGCTCTACAGGTAAATTGATGTATACTCTCTGGCATTAACCACGGCAACTGTAGAAAGGCAAAATACCGCCGAATGTGTAGACGCTCATTTGATCACGTACACTACTATGAGAAAACAAACGACAAAGTTACCGCCGGGCTTTTGGCAGCAGGCGGCTGCACAGCGACCGTCATCGGCAAAACGGCCGCGCGTCATTTATGCCGCTCAGTGTGAAAGCTTCCATTCAATTCTATACACTACTGCCGGAACGACGGCGACGGCAAATTTGCCGCCACGGCAAAAACCGCCCAATGTGTAACCGGCGCTTCGACTACTGATGGTATGTAAACCGCCTTTTTTCATATCTTGTACTTACATATGTATTCTCTATTGAATATGTAGTTTGCTGCAAGTGATGACGGGGCGACCCAAAAACTAGTTATTGCGTAGCAAGATTGCGAAATAAAATTCGATCATCGATACAACAAATTTTTATTGTGTTGATCCTTTGATGAAATAAGTTCAGTTCCTAGAGCTAACCTTCCATAACAGCCGAGAAACCCATATCTGGGTATATAGATAACGTTGGTATAACTATCTACTAAGGAAATGTAAACAATCTAATCTATTTTTATTTTATTCCAGTATTATACCCATTATTTGAAAATTGTAGTATATAGTTTCAGGGTGTAGGAAAGTAGGAAAGTAGGAAAGGGTATTTGGCGAAAGTTGTACACAGAAAAATTTTAATTTTAAGCATGCACATTTTATAGAGAAAAGTGAGGATGATGATGAATTAGAACTGTTCAACGTTCGTTCAATTAAATCTCAATCATCATATTATATTAATGCGTTAGTAGAGGAAAAGAGGATTAAATTGCAAATAGACACGGGTTCATCAGTTTCATTAATTTCAGAGAATTTATATAATACTGAATTTAGTCACAAACCGTTAGTGGATAATTTTGCACAGTCTTTATATTTTTATGATGGATCAAAAGTTCAGTCGTTGGGAATATGTGAGTTAAAGGTTATGTATAAAGATAAGCTATCGTTAATCAGTTTTCAAGTTATGAAAAACGGAGGTCCACCACTTATAGGTAGGGATTTTTTGGATAGATTTCAGTTTAAATTTCAGTTGGGTTATATTGGCAAGGACGTGGAGACAAAGTTAAGTCAAGTTTTATACGAATTTAAGAGAGTTTTTGATGATAAGTTAGGTTATTTTCGTAGAGATAAGGCTAGTTTAAAATTAACCGATCGCAACATAACCCCAAAGTTTTTTAAGGCTCGACCCATACGCAATTAGGAATCAGGTTGAACATGAAATTAAAAGGCTTTGTTCTGCAGGTATATTAACGCCAGTGGACTACAGTCGATGGGCTACACCGGTGGTACCAGTTATAAAAAAGGATGGAGCAGTGAGGCTGTGCGGAGATTACCGAATCACCATAAATCCGGTGATAGATGTAGACCAGTATCCAATACCAAGAATCGAAGATTTATTTAGCAGACTTCAGGGCGGAGTCCAATTTTCAAAGCTAGATCTAGGGCAGGCTTATCAACAAGTCGAATTAGAGGAAGACTCAAAAGAATTGGTAACAATATCTACACATATGGGCTTATTTAGACAGAATAGACTTCCTTTTGGGGTGGCATCAGCGCCCGCCATTTTTCAAAAAATTATGGATTCACTGTTTCATGGTATGGAGGGTGGGATTGTATTTTTGGATGATATTTTAATTACGGGCAAATCTGAAACAGAGCATTTTAAAAATCTAAGATTGGTTTTAGATAAACTTGATAATATGGGCCTGAAGCTAAAAAGAGAAAAATTTCGTTTTTTTGAAGATAAAATTGAATACTTGGGGTATGTCATTGATAGAGAGGGGTTGCATCCCAGTAATGCCAAAGTAGAAGCTATTGAAAAGTGTCCTGAACCAGAAAACGTAACTCAATTAAAATCTTTTTTAGGTATGATCAATTATTACAGTAAATTTATTAGAAATATTTCAACAGTACTTCATCCTTTGTATAAGTTATTAAAAAAAGACGAGAAATGGGTTTGGTCAGTTGAGTGCAAACAGTCTTTTGGTAAAATTAAACAATTGTTGGCATCCGCAGATATACTGGTTCATTTTAATCCGGACTTACCAGTTCAGTTAACTGTAGACGCTTCTTCTTATGGAATTGGAGCAATATTGAATCACGAATTTGAGTCAGGCGTGGTAAAGCCGATTGCATTTGCATCAAGAACTCTAACAGATGGGGAAAAACGTTACTCACAAATTGAAAAAGAGGCCTTGGCAATTATCTTTGGTGTGTTAAAGTTTAACCAGTATCTTTTTGCACGTAGATTCAAGCTTTTTACTGATCACAGGCCTTTGCTAACCATTTTTGGAGAGAAAAAAGGAATTCCCGAATTCACAGCTAATCGTTAACGTAGATGGGCGGTAATTTTGTCGAATTACCAATATGATATCGCGTATGTACCATCAAATAGGAATATAGCAGATTGTTTATCGAGAATGCCATGTGATAAAACCAAAAATGCCAAGGAAGACATTGAATTAAATTATTGCAATTTTTTGATAGCATTCCCAATTTAGATATAAAATTTGAAACCATTATGAGAGAAACTAAGAAAGATGAACTTATGACTAAGATTACAAATTTTGTGAACAATGGATGGCCAAAATTTTGCAAGGACGGGGACATTCAACCATATTTTGTTAAACGCTGTGAGTTGACTATAAATAATGATGTTGTTTTTTGGAATCATAGGATTATTCCACCGAATTGTTTGAGGCCTTGTATTTTAAAGGAATTGCACTCTACCCACTTGGGTATTGTAAAAATGAAAGCTTTGGCACGGTCCTATTTTTGAAATTGGGGGAGGATATTGACAGTTTAACTAAAGAATGTGTCACATGTAGTAGTATGTTTAGCCAACCCCAGAAAAAAACTTTAAATGTTTGGCCATGGCCGAAAACCCCATGGGGAAGACTTCATTTAGATTTTTTAGGTCCCATTAAGGGCAAACATTATTTAATTATTTTGGATGCTTGTACGAAATGGGTTGAAGTATTCAAATCTTCAACCACCAGTTCAGATTTTGTAATTGTTGCGTTAAGAACTGTATGTGCTCGGTTTGGATTACCTACTTGCCTAGTTTCAGATAATGCTACATGCTTTACAGCACAAAATTTCCAGTTGTTCTTACAGAAAAATGGTATAGAGCATATTACATCACCACCCTACCATCCGCAATCAAACGGCGCCGCCGAAAATTTTGTGAGAACCATAAAAATTGCCCTTAAAAAAGCCCTAAATAATCAAATTGATCTTGATATTGGATTATGTAGATATTTATTCGATTATCGAAACACAGCACACTGTACTACCGGAGTAAGCCCAGCGAAATTAATGTTCGGTCGATCTTTACGTACCAGATTTGATCTCATGTTACCTGATAAAAGTGTTAAAAACTGTATTGTTCAGAATAGGGTGAAGTTGTGCCAAGAAAAACAAATTGTGAATTTTAAGGGGAAGAAGAACATTATGTATCGTGTGGGTGATTTCGTACTTGTCAGAGATTATCGTAATGTGCAAATCGTAAGGTGGATGAAGGGTACAATTAAACAAAGATTAGGAGGGTGTGTTTACTTGGTGGAGATTCCATCTATGGGCATGGTGTGGAAGCGTCATGCGAATCAAATTAGACGTGCACTCCCGCCACTGCAAATAGGGGATGGACTTTCTACCAAGGAAAGTGAACATGACCATTCGAATAACGATCAAATGATTTTGCGACGGAGAAGTCAGTTAAATCCGCCGTCTCGTTTAATTGACGAAGTTTCAAATCATTAGATTAAAGATGTATGTATGTATATTGTATATGATTAGTGTTGTATAAATTGAAGTTTATAAATGAATTGTATGTATAGTTGGATAAATTGTTTTGGCATTAAGAAGGGAGAATTGTAGTATATAGTTTCAGGGTAGAGGGCGCTCCCAAAAATGTATATATTCGCGATACCAGGGAAGCTCGCTCTCTTACCTCTGTGACCCGCAAATAAGCTGTTAGTCTGTTGTTAAAGAATAAAGTTTGAGTTACTATCAAGTGTTTCGATTAGAAGTTTACCCGAGAATATTACAAAAATAAATATTTTTTAATCACTTAGACTCGTCTTTTTGCCAATACCTAGAAGCCGAATGCAGACAGACGCTTGACTGGACTACTAATTTATAAATAGCATAATAAAATTTCTTACACGCAATTTCTTGCAACATTTTTTACTTTATCATACGCAGTATGGTAAAGTATTGTAATCATGCCGAAAAAAAAAATTGAGATTTTAGCGGAAATAGGTCTTTTTGGGCCCCCTGAACATTTTTGACCAAGGTACAAAAAAATGTCTGTGTGTGTGTGTGTGTGTGTGTGTGTGTATGTGTGTGTGTGTGTGTGTGTGCGTATGTGTGTACTCGATTTTTGTGGAGACGATTCCGGAAAAACTACTAAAGGTATCGGGACGAAAGTTCATATTTAGAAGTTTTATGACCAAACTTAGAGCTGAAAAGCTTTTGGTTCAAAAGGGTCCAAAGGAACTGGTAGTTTATTCTAAGCCATTTTCAAGGATTTTAGAAATGAGCCGCCATTTCTGTAATTTCGTCAAAATAGTTAAATAATAAATTAAAGCAGAGGAAATTTTGAATAATTTATGCCTATGACATTTTTTGGTAAAATTAATAGTTTAGCTGCAAGAGCAAATTCTATTTGATCGAGATCGGTCGCATCTGCATTGATATGCTACATAGTAGCCAGGATTTTGACAAATATTTTTTTTGTGCTGTCACCACAGAAATGTCTATGGCTGTCACCACGCTGTCACACTCGGAGAACCCTCGACTATAAATCTGTCAGAATTTGAATTAGCATTTTAAACTTGACATTTCGTAGAAGTGATATCAACCTAACATTTTCTATACCGAAATATAACCATTTTTGATTTTTTTACAATACGTATTTCTCAAAAAGCAATACAAAAAACGTTGATGTCACTCCTGCCGAAAACTACTTAGCGCGACTCGCTCACATGCGACGACGACGCTCCGCCATCGGTGACGCGCCGCATCACCGATCGTTGTGCTATTCCGTACTTTCGGCACTTGTGAGATAAACAACTATTATTCTGATGACAGTAGGTAGTGTCAAATGCTGATGCTTTGACAATACCTTCGATTGATACTATTGACTATCAAAATATCTGTCAAATCCTGGCTAACTAGTTTAATTTTAATGCATACACGATTTATCTCAGTCAAATAGATTCTCATGCAGCTAAACTATTAATTTTGTATTTTGTATGATAAAGTCATGTGCCTGGCCACATCAGATTTTTACAACAAAACATGGAAGTCATCGCCATCATGACGTCATCGTTATCAGCTATCCTTGTCACATTCACCATTTCACTTCAGTTATCTCTTTCTACCTAGACCGGAAGTAAGGTAAATTGTAAATATTCACAGTTTTAATCAAAACAGTTTCTGTGTAAATTGAATCTAAAATAAAATGTAGTTTGTGTAAAATTGCAGGCAAAAGCTATGACGGTTCATCCTTGACAACATGTTTCAGAGCATAATAATTGGATTGAATACCGACCGTGGCATACTACACCAAAAATAAATAAATAGATATAGGTTTATTTATATAAAGAAAAAAAATCAAAGAATAAATAATAAGTCAAATAATAAGAAAAGTCGAAAATTTTATGACCAATGGTAATGAAAATTACCAATAATAATAAACAACAACAACAAATAACAAATATAAACAAAATCACAATGAGTCACACCACAGCTTCAAAATACTCCGACAAAGAGTACGGTTCAATCTCCACGAGCAAGGTTCTGACATGTCCGTTATATTGTGCTGTAGTCTTCAAGCTTTTAATACAAACCGGCAATTTGTTCTTGGAAGTTAAAGGCATTCATAATTGACCGCATTCATTCAAAGTTAAACGATCAATCGCATAACAATAATTTGTCTGGTGTCATAATTATGGGTCTTGTTGGTACTGTTGTAGTCGTCTGGGTTTATAAAGAGTGCTTACTACTAGTATTTACTGTTTACTAATCGAATGTATACAATCTGATATATTTTACATATTTTATTACCGGGGGGAAGTTAGCCATACAAGTTATCCATACTAGTTATTTATGTAGCAAGGGCACGGATTACACGGATGTTTATGCTCCGAGGGTGACCGTTTAGAAAGCTCGAGGACCGACAGGCCCGAGAGGTTTTTAAGTCGCCCGAGGGTATATACAGCAAGTAATGCCCGAAATGCATAGAAAACGTTATGCCCTACAATGGTTTTGTTCCTCCGTTTGAATAATATTAATAAATAGTTTGACGCTATCAAGTGACAAGCGTACCTACGGAGTTGAATAACAATACAAACAATTCGGAGTTGAGTGTGCCATACGTAAGCCTGTGTGCCATACCTTGTCAAATGCCTGTGATATATCCAGAAAAACTGCCGAGCAATATCTTTTCGCTTCAAGGTCTTTCTTTATTTTACTTGTTATTCTATGGACTTGCTCGATGTTTGTTACGAAACCCAAATTGGTGATGTGGAATTATATTTCGCTCATTTATAATAACCATTAGTTTCTTGGCAAATATTTTCTCGAATACTTTCGACAGCATGGGCAGTAAGCTTATGGGTCTGTAGGACGCAGCTTCAGAGTTATTTTTACCAAGTTTTGGAATCATGATTATCTGTGCCACTTTCCAAGGGCTGGGGAAGTATGTTAGTCCTATCATTGCGTTAAATATGTATGTAATGAGTTTAATACATTTTATAGAGAGGTCATGTAGAAGTTTTCCGGTGATTAAGTCAAAACCAGGTGCCTTTTTTATGTTGATTTCTTTATTATTATTATTATTCTTAATTGTATTTTTTACTTCCCTAATTTTAATTTTCTTCATTGGCATATCCATTTGGAATGGAGCCTCTAGGTATTGTTTTATTTCATCGCTTTCTTCTGTCGTGGATTCCGAATTGAACGGTTTAAAAACGTTTTGTAGGTGTTTAGCGAATACTTACACGTTTTCGTTATCATTTCTTGCCCATTGGTCAGCAGCGTTTTTGATTGGTGGATCTATTTGTTGCGGTCTCTTAAGCTTTCTAGTCGCTTTCCAAAGTGAGTATTCTGTCGGAGTCAGTTTTTCCAGGTAACTTTTTATTCCTTTATGTTTTGGATCCAATAGTATGTGCTTAAGATCCCTAATTGATTTATTGAGTTTTCTCTTGTTGTCTTCAGTCCTCTCGTGTTGCCATCGTTTCCTCAGCCGTCTTTTCTCGGCAATTTTTTGTTTAACTATAAGAGGTGTGCCCTCGCTGGATGGTTTACTTTAGGCTGGACTTTAGGAGTCCCATGCAGCTGTTTGAATATTTTCCACCGCCGCTTCTATATCAGCCTCCGTTTTTAATGGACATCTTAGAGAGATTAGGCCATCCAGCTTTTCCCTGAACATATCCCAATCAGTTCTTCTATTATCTAGAAAAGGTTGATTTTCTGAGTTCAGGATTTGACCGTGAATTGTAATAAGTACTGGAGAGTGGTCTGAGGAAAGTTCCAGGCATGACTCGGCGTTACATCTCTTTGGATCAATTCCTTTTGTTATGCAGAAGTCAATTACATCTGGAATCTTTTTCCTGTTTGTGGGCCAGTATGTTGGCTGATTTGTTGAGATGTATTTTAGATTATTTGCATCCATTGTTTTTACCAGTTCTCTCCCCTTACTGTTAGTCACGCGTGATCCCCATCTGACATGTTTGGCATTATAGTCACCACCTGCGATAAACTTATTACCCAGTGATTTAAAAAACTCTCCATATTGTTCCTTTTTATTGTTATGTTTCGGTGGGCAGTAATATCGTCAAGGGACTCAGCTCATCTTGAATTGTTATACTGGTGGACTGTAGGTAATCTTTGGTATATTTCTCTCTTTCATGATGTTTAATGTTGTGTCGGATTATGATAGCTGTCCCTCTATGAGCTTTGTTGGATGGGTGCTTCGTATGCTAAATTTTAAATTTTGGTATTCATAAATAGTGTCTATCCGTAAAATGCGTCTCTGATATTACCATGATGTCTATATTGTGGTTATGTAGGAGGAATATTTTTATTTCTTGGGCGTGTGGTGAAGGCCATTGGCATTCCATATCGCAATTTTGTAGCTGTGTTGTACTGCCATCACGCTAGCACAGTATAGATATACGCTACGCTAACCAGTAGTCTCACTCAGGCAAATTCATGAAGCAAACCTGCAACCGCGCAGCCTCTGTACACAGCCGTCTGGGTATACAACATATGGTGACTACACACGTGTCAGAAGTTTTGGCCCAATTCATGTACATATACCTGTGGAGAAGATTTATGCGCACAGAGGCTACGCGAGGACAACTTTTGCTTCAAGGAAACCAATGCTTTTCGACCGAAGTGCGACTACTGTATAGCGTAGCGTTTCTCTATACTTTGACGCTAGTTTACTAATGACCGTGGTTAGCAGATTTAGCATTGTACCCATCTGCTCCATGCGTTTGGTTAACATTTCTTCCAATTTGGCCATGTTAGTAGTTTGATTATTTGATATTGCTGTTTGGTTGTTGGTTTGGGGGTTGTTTTGTGCTATTTGTGCGAAAGTAATTCCATGTTGTATTTGTTGGGCTGGTAGTGTTGCTGGTGGAGGCATATTTCCCCTTTCTCTAAGAGCTGGATAAAGTCGTTGCTGCAATTGCTTATAAACGACGCAGCCACGGTAATTAGCAGAGTGATTCCATTACAAAATCTACATATCACTTTGTCGTCTCGAGATTTGCGGGTGCAATCTGTAGATAAGTGATTACCGGGACACTTTACGCATTGTGGTTGTTTGTGACAGTAGTTCTTAGAGTACGGACACAACTCTTGGCACCTCATACATTGGGGGATTGTTCTTTTGGTGTATGGCGGTGCAACCTGTATAACATTTTTAGCTAGTGACTTCTGCTTAAATATGTCTTTATTATTTTCGCTTGGTTTTAGGTCTATAAAAAAAATTGACAAGGGTTTTTTAGTGCTTGAATGTGTTAGGTTGCGTATATTTACTAAATCGTGCTTTAGATGACTTAACTCTGACTTAATTTCTTGTTTGTCTGTTGAATAATGTAAACCTTTTATAACGATTCTAAATGTATTTTCATTTTTGGGTCTGAATGTGTGATATTCTGTATTTCTCGCGTCTAATACTTTTATTACGTTTGAGAAATGCTCCGCGCTGAATACTTGTATTTTTACTATTTCTTGTGCTACAGTTTTTAAGTTATATTTTCCTTCAGTTTTTTCCTGTAGTAATTTATGAATATGGGCTACTACTCCGACTTTGTAAACAGTTATTGGAGGTGGTTTAGGTGTAGATTGTTGGGATTGTTCAGAATTAGGGTCTTTATTTTCGTCTTCAGTTGGGTTGTCTCCTTCTTCCTGTAGCTGAGAAAATCTATTCTCAGTTACGAAAGGTTTCTGTAACCAATATGTTGTTATTTTTGTTTTTCTCTTCTTCCGGACTTCGCAGTCGTTTTTTTCCTGTTACGGTCTGCCAATCATTTGGCTCATGACGATTTTGTGTTATTGAGTTATCAATCAGTACCTTGGGTTACTAAGTAATTAGGTTGGGATATCTGGTATGGTAATGGGTTAGTATAATACGACAATGGCATAGGTTGTGTTGCATATTGCGTTACAATTGGCTGCATTTGCATTGATCCCTGTATTTGTTGGTTGGGTAATTGGTGGTTTAAATCTGGGTAGCTTATTGGTGGCTGCGTCAGCGGCATTTGAGAAGAAAATTGCCGGTTAGCCATGCTAACAACATACTTGGCGTATGTATTTACACTCCTTGAATGTTATTTTCTGTTACTCACTTTTTGATATGGTTAAACTGGTGACCATGTGGTCCCAGCATTTCTTATCAATGCACACGCTCACTCTCGGTACAAACAATTAACAAACTTTGACCGTTTTTTACCTTCGGATACACTCCAAACCAGAACAGCGCTTTATAAAACTAGTTGCATGAGTCTTTTCTTTTCACCCGATGGTTACTACCTCAAAAATTGAAAAGAAAGTATTTTTTTTATAGATTTGCTTATTTGTCTAATCTCATAACTACGCAACTAGTTGTCGAATCATATCAGTAGTCGCAAAAATCGAAAACTTGATCATCACAGTTATAGCAAATTAAAATTATGCTAACTATTGATGTAAAAAAATTAACGAAGGGGCAAATCGTACAATATAAACGTTGCGATTTGCCGTACAGACGTTAGATAAATATGCGCAGTTTGGTCAGCACAGCTAACTCGCTACGATTCATCGTTACGTGTGTAGCTGACTTTAGCAATGGTAATGTTTGGTACTTAAAGGGCATTTACTAGAGTCCCGCACGAGTAATTACAGCATTATCAGAGCATTTGTCGGTTTCGTCAGGGCTAGTGTCGAAGACGCTGTCGGCGAAACGTAGGCAAATGTAAGAACATTTAGAGTAATATATCCACCAAGACTGCGTACCGAGAGTACTGCATTTAATTAAACAAATGTTCAAACCTATAGCTTGTTGAAACAACTACTCGATTAAGAGTAAATGTAAAGCAAAAGATTGCTACGATGCCGTATTGAGGATTACTTACTCTTATCGCTGTGTAACGTACTCTGCCATTATTTATCCACATCAATTTTAGTTACTGGGGTTGGTAGCTGGTAGGTACTTGTATCGTAGGGAAAGGTATCTGGCTATTATTACTCGATTATATTTTTACTTAATGTTGCATGCCTATAATACATACCCGCTTACGATAACTTGGAAAGTTGTCAATGTTTTTGGATGAACTTTTTTTACTTTATCATACGCAGTATGGTAAAGTATTGTAATCATGCCGAAAAAAAAAATTGAGATTTTAGCGGAAATAGGTCTTTTTGGGTCCCCTGAACATTTTTGACCAAGGTACAAAAAAATGTCTGTGTGTGTGTATGTGTGTGTGTGTGTGTGTGCGTATGTGTGTACTCGATTTTTGTGGCGACGATTCCGGAGAAACTACTAAAGGTATCGGGATGAAAGTTCATATTTAGAAGTTTTATGACTAAACTTAGAGCTGAAAAGCTTTTGGTTCAAAAGGGTCCAAAGGAACTGGTAGTTTATTCTAAGCCTTTTTCAAGGATTTTGCAGATGAGCCGCCATTTCTGTAATTTCGTCAAAATAGTTAAATAATAAATTAAAGGAGAGGAAATTTTGAATAATTTATGCCTATGACATTTTTTGGTAAAATTAATAGTTTAGCTGCAAGAGCAAATTCTATTTGATCGAGATCGGTCCCATCTGCATTGATATGAAAGTACATAGTAGCCAGGATCTTGACAAATATATTTTTTGTGCTGTCACCACAGAAATGTCTATGGCTGTCACCACTCTGTCATACTCGGAGAACCGCTATGGAATGTCATCTACAGTGTCATGAACGAATATAAATCTGTCAGAATTTGAATTAGCTTTTTAAACTTGACATTTCGTAGAAGTGGTATCAACCTAACATTTTCTATACCGAAATATAACCATTTTTGAATTTTTTTAAAATACTTATTTGTCAAAAAGCAACACAAAAAACGTTGATGTCACTCCTGCCGAAAACTACATAGCGCGACTCGCTCACATGCGACGACGACGGTCCGCCATCGGTGACGCGCCACATCACCGCTCGTGCTATTCCGCTTTTTTCTGCACTTGTGAGATAAACAACTATTATTCTGATGACAGTAGGTAGTGTGAAATGCTGATGCTTTGACAATACCTTCGATTGATACTATTGACTATCAAAATATCTGTCAAATCCTGGCTAACTAGTTTAATTTTAATGCAGGCACGATTTATCTCAGTCAAATAGATTCTCATGCAGCTAAACTATTAATTTTATATATTGTATGATAAAGTCATGTGCCTGGCCACATCAGATTTTTATAATCAGAAATACATTCTCTATAGCCTCTCGATCTATTTTTTGATATTTTGTTTAGTCAACCATGAAAGAAAAAATTGTCATACACACGTTTTTTCCTTTAAAATGTTTTAAACCGGTAAAACTGGAAGTTAAAAAATATTGCTCAACAGAGTATAACGACAATATTTTTTTACACTAACCTATTTGTATGTTTAACCCTTAACAACTATTGTGGGGTCAGAAACGACCCAGTAGTACCTACAATAGCAGTAACCGTACGAGAAGCACGCTAGTAGTTGAGGGAGAAATTCCATTGATCTGAATGCACAAGAGCATGATAATGTTTTGCTAGCATTAATATATTAATAATTCAATAACCTTCATTACGAACATAATGAATTTGTAAAGAAAGTGAAATATTTCCGTTCTTGTGCTTAAAGAGCCAATAAAGAACGCAATAAATATATTGTCGTATGTTTAACAATAATTTCCTAAAAACAGCAATTTTTACCACGGCTGGAGGGCCTTGAGGTATGTACCCCCCTAATTGCTATGTAATTATTTACAGCGCGAGCGATCAATTGCCAGCCCCTCCTGTCACCATTAAATATTGTTACATCATTGATATCATCAGCATCAACGCATACACCAAGATCATTTTAGTCAAACTCTCCACGAAACAAGACGTATAGAAGCTAAATTGAGCAAGTATGTAAAAAGAACATAGCCCTCAAGAGAAGAATTGCAAATCTCGATAATAATGAAGAAGAACCGACCATTGAAGACTTTGAGAAAATGTGTGACATATTCTTGTTGGCTAGCTGTGCAAGTTTTGTGAAAGTGCAGTTGCGTCAGATGCAGCGCAGTGCATCAGGACATCGAGTTTCTGCTGAATTAAAAACAAATTTGTCTGTCGTTGTATTATGTTGGGCCAAAATGTTATCGGCTGTTGCAAAAAAACTTTTGCACGGGTGCTTCAGCGATACGTCGAGAAAGTAAAGTTTATGGCAGAATACAACGACAAATTATTTCAACTTTTGGAAGTAAAACTATCGAAAATGGATAATAAAAATCGTATTATTTTCATCGATGAAATGCCAATAAGAGCCAATCTGTTTTACAATTACAGTGGCGATGAAGTAATTGGCGTAGAAGATGATGCTTAAGGTAAAGACATTGGTACCAGCAAGCAGCGCTGCTGTTATAATGGCCATGGATCTTAAAGGTTACTGGACACTACCTAGGTGTTACTAAGCATCACCCATATTGTTTTGTTGTAGCATATTATTTTGAACTCCCTCACTAATTCCGACCACAAGAAAGCATTTAATGAACAATGTATTCGAGTGGAGGATAAGAAAACATCGTAGGACTATATTGTGGCGTTTTATAACAAATATAAGGCTTTATAAATCGACTAGCCCCAAACCCGACAACGTCCCACGTTGAACCTACGAAATTTGAGAGGACGAGAGTAAAATACGCAACTCAAATATTAGGTGGCACTGTGGCTGCTGCATTGGAAACGTATATATCATTAAAAGATTTACTTGCAGAGGCAGACTAAGGAATTTAATTGAAAAATTTGTTAAGACGTTTGATATATTAAATTGATCAAAATATAATAACAACAAGACATTTCAAAACCCATTCAGTAGCGAGCCTTTCCAAGTTGAATTTTAAGAGACAAAATATCGAACAACGCTGAAAAGAATATAAAGAGTAGGTAGATTAAACTTTGTAAATTGATGGAAAATGACAAAATTCAGTCATTAGGATACACGAGGAACTGAAGAAAGTGGGCTATAAATTTATATTTTCCCGAAGAATAGATCAGGATTGTTTGTTTTTTTTTGTAGAATTCGACAGCAAGGTGGCAATTGCGTTAACCCTACACCTATCCAATTCACAAACGCGTTAAAGAAGTTATTGTTTTCGAAATATCTCCTTTGAAGAGTTTGAACAGTGCAGAAGATTTTGAGACAATTCTCACCAATCTAGCACAGTATCCAAAATATACAGCGAACCAAAATTGCCAAGATACTCCAATCAAGAATAATTCCTTATTTGAAATTACCGGGTGTGATTATCGTCGCAAATCTTTGTCTGAACAAAATGCCTTTAATTATGAGTGTGGGTATTTAATTGATAAAATGTCTGAAAATTCATTCATGTGATGTTTGTCAAAATTTTACAATAGCTGCATGCACTTTAGACATGTCTAATATTTATATAAATTTAAAAGCATACCGCAAAGTCGGAAGTTTGTTTGGAAAGTTGAAGACACCACATGAGCACTTCATTCATGTGATGTTTGTCAAAATTTTACAATTGCTGCATCCACTTTAGACATGTCTAATATTTATATAAATTTAAAAGCATTCCGCAAAGACGAAAGTTTGTTTGGAAAGTTGAAGTCACCACATGCGGACTTCTACAATTATATTTGTGATCTTGAACATACATTTTTTGAAAATGTTGTACAATTTGTATGTATTATGCTACACCATTCAACTCCCATTGTAAAATTCCCTTAGATTATTCATTAAATTATATATTAGATTTAGTATATGTTATGTTCTAAAATACACAAACTCCAATTTTAAAGTATACTAAAGAAAAACAGAAACCTTAACATATTACTGAAGATGTAAATTTATTTATCAAATAGAATAGAATAAAATAGTAAGTATTGAATGGTTGTCGGAAACAAGTCATAATAATAATGTGAATTTGTATATCGATGGCATAGCTACAATACCACGTATTGCATCTTGGTTACAGCATAGGTGATACGTGGTATTGCAGCTAAGCCATCGATATGCATATCCAGCGTATGAAAAAATAAAAATATATGAAAAGTACACACAACATATGAACACTAAACTGCCGTTTTTCTTGTAGGGTATAGGCCAATTCTTCAGTGGAGTAGGGTGTTGAGTCAATTAGAAACGAGTTGAGTTTGCGTATAAATTCTCTGGTGGACAGGTGGTTGTAGGTCGTTGTAAAGTCTGAGACCCTCTCGTGTGAAGCTGATGGTGTGAAACCTGCCAAACGATACTTGAATATGATGACTCTGCCCTGTATTGTACTCCTGGATTTCGTTCCTTTATTAGTATTTGTGGAGTTCATTTTTGACATGGAGTAACTACTGGAGAACATACACAGAGGGAACTCTATTCTTGGATATCAAGAAACGATATGCTTGCGTATATTGTGTAAAATGAAGACGTTTTTCTCTCAGACCAAATAGTATTTTATTCCAGCAACTCTCTTAGTATAGTCGTTCCAAATATAGGACACTCTTATTGTTGAAGCGTTTAGTATGGTTATTCCAAGAATAATTTACCTAAGAATAAGATACTTTTGGAAGGAGAACTCGATGTACGGATTGAACCAAGTAAAATATTCTTGAATGAAGAATGTATATGTTTCATCTAATAACTACATTATTCGCCTAAAGATACTGAAATACTTGATTGCGAAACGACAATTTCAAGTCGCATTTTGCAATGGAGTGGGGGTCGGTCATTCGTGCGCAGCGGTACATCATTTCTGTTGGTTAGCTGAATCGGTGATCGGTGATGCACTGTAGGGCTGAGCAAAAAAATCGATCGATCGATCTGATCGCTCGATCTTCAAATTTAAAAGATCGAAAGATCGATCTGATCGATCAGATCGATCTTTCGATCTGATCGCGGGCTGGGCAAAAAAATCGATCGATCGATCTGATCGATCTGATCGATCTGATCGATCGCTCGATCTTCAAATTTAAAAGATCGAAAGATCGATCTGATCGATCAGATCGATCGCATCGATCGGATCGATCGGATCGATCAGATCGATCTGATTGATCGGATCGATCAGATCGATCTTTCGATCTTTTAAATTTGAAGATAGAGCGATCGATCAGATCGATCGATCGATTTTTTTGCCAAGCCCTACAGTGCATCACCAATCACCGATTCAGCTAACCAACAGAAATGAGGTACCGCTGCGCACGAATGACCGACCCCCACTCCATTGCAAAATGCGACTTGAAATTGTCGTTTCGCAATCAAGTATTTCAGTATCTTTAGGCGAATAATGTAGTTATTAGATGAAACATGTACATTCTTCATTCAAGAATATTTTTACTTGGTTCAATCCGTACATCGAGTTCTCCTTCCAAAAGTATCTTATTCTTAGGTAGAGTAATTATTCTTGGAATAACCATACTAAACGCTTCAACAATAAGAGTATCCTATATTTGGAACGACTATACTAAGAGAGTTGCTGGAATAAAATACTATTTGGTCTGAGAGAAAAACGTCTACATTTTACACAATATACGCAAGCATATCGTTTCTTGATATCCAAGAATAGAGTTCCCTCTGTGTATGTTCTCCAGTAGTTACTCCATGTCAAAAACGAACTCCACAAATACTAATAAAGGAACGAAATCCAGGAGTACAATACAGGGCAGAGTCATCATATTCAAGTATCGTTTGGCAGGTTTCACACCATCAGCTTCACACGAGAGGGTCTCAGACTTTACAACGACCTACAACCACCTGTCCACCAGAGAATTTATACGCAAACTCAACTCGTTTCTAATTGACTCAACACCCTACTCCACTGAAGAATTGGCTTATACCCTACAAGAAAAACGGCAGTTTAGTGTTCATATGTTGTGTGTACTTTTCATATATTTTTATTTTTTCATACGCTGGATATGCATATCGATGGCTTAGCTGCAATACCACGTATCACCTATGCTGTAACCAAGATGCAATACGTGGTATTGTAGCTATGCCATCGATATACAAATTCACATTATTATTATGACTTGTTTCCGACAACCATTCAATACCTACTATTTTATTCTATTCTATTTGATAAATAAATTTACATCTTCAGTAATATGCTAAGGTTTCTGTTTTTCTTGAGTATACCTTTAAAATTGGAGTTTGTGTATTTTAGAGCATAACATATACTAAATCTAATATATAATTTAATGAATAATCTAAGGGAATTTTACAATGGGAGTTGAATGGTGTAGCTTTACATAATACATACAAATTGTACAACATTTTCAAAAAATGTATGTTCAAGATCACAAATATAATTGTAGAAGTCCGCATGTGGTGACTTCAACTTTCCAAACAAACTTTCGTCTTTGCGGAATGCTTTTAAATTTATATAAATATTAGACATGTCTAAAGTGGATGCAGCAATTGTAAAATTTTGACAAACATCACATGAATGAAGTGCTCATGTGGTGTCTTCAACTTTCCAAACAAACTTCCGACTTTGCGGTATGCTTTTAAATTTATATAAATATTAGACATGTCTAAAGTGCATGCAGCACATCACATGAATGAATTTTCAGACATTTTATCAATTAAATACCCACACTCATAATTAAAGGCATTTTGTTCAGCCAAAGATTTGCGACGATAATCACACCAGATCGATCTCAAATTGTGATCGAAGATCGATCACAAATTTCCAAGATCGCCCACCCCTATGATGCAGAGTATATTGCTGCGAAATTCGTAAATTGATAATAAGTAGGTACATAACAAATACCTATCTAGTGCAAGTAATACAATGAGTTTAACTTTGTATCGGACGCTGAAGATGTTGAATGTGGGCGAAATACTCCAAACTTTTGAAGATATGTAAGTAATTTATATGTTTTATACCAGCTAATACATTACGTAGTTGTATATATTACATATATTAAATATTATATTATTATGTTTGTACATGTATGGGATCATAACATTTGGTGTTATGATCATGCTGTTAATTGCAAGTTGCAGTCTGTAATTGATAAGTACGCGCGTCAGCGACAGGCTCATTGATCTCATTGATCCCTCATTGATCAGGCATTAAGGTCTCATATACCGGAAATGCTGACCAAGTTAACGGAAAGTTTCTTGAATGAGTTGCAAGAAGTTAAGTCAGAGCTTGCTATTTGTAAAACAACAATATGCGATCAAACTCGTCTAATTCTACAACAAAATCAGCTGATATCTAAGTTATATGATAAACGCACGGATAAAAGCAACAAAGGCGACGGGGAAATTCCACTACCACCTGGAAAACTAGTGCCAGCTGGAAAACCAGTATTGATCCAGGTATCGGCGAAAAACTTACCGAGTACAGAAATCATGCCAATGAACCCTATGGAGAATCCCGTGCAGTCTGCGCCGGACGGAATTCCCACATACTCAAATGCACTGAAGTCGACAAAGAAAAATGTATTGCGAATTGGAACAGGACAGACCGTTTCAAAAAAAAACCTTCTGGCTGCTCCAAAGCCTGTAAAAAAGCAATATGTGCATGTGTGCAGACTGAACGTCGAAACAACTGCGGATGATGTCAAGGACTACATTCAGGACATTATGCCGGGTACTGAAGTGGAGTGTGAAAAACTGAACGCGAAGGGTCCGTCCTATTCGTCATTCAAAGTGCAGGCGGATGCGCCTATTGCTGAAAAGTTGCTGGATCCGGACTTCTGGCCACAGGATGTTGGGGTTCGGCGATTTTTTTATTAAGAGAAATTTTTTAGTGCGAGAAACAGTGCCGACCGCACCAGTTTAAATCCGAAGGTTAGTTCCGATCACCAAAGTGCGCTAAACCAAACCTTGGCCATTTTATTGAACATACAAAGTCTTGGTTCCAAGATCAATGATATTGAGACCTGTGCAGCGCGGTATAATCCTTATTTAATCTGTCTGACCGAAACGTGGTTGAGCTCTGACTCGGTAAGAACAGTTCATTTTGTTAATTATAGTTATGTATCTTCATACGGAAGAACCCTGTATCGCGGAGGTGGTTGTGCAATCTGGGCGCGAGATGGCCAGATGGTGAGAGGATTGGATATAAGCGAATATTGCTTGGAGAAAGATTTTGAGGCTTGTGGTGCTAGTTGGAGACATAACAATGAAACAGTTATATTATTAACAATCTACAGATCTCCCTCAGGAGATTTTTGTACATTTTTGAAGAAGCTGAGTTTATTGTTGGATACGCTATATAAACCAAACGTTCTGCTGTTAATCTCGGGCGACTTTAATATAAATTTTATAGGTAAATCAAAGCAGTATTCAGACTTCTGTAATGTTATTCGGTCATATGGGGTCAGAGCCTTAGTGAAAGAATTTACTAGAGTAGGAATCCACTCGGGGACTGTTATAGATAACTTTTTGACTAACATGGAACGCGATTTTGTTTGTGACGTGCATGATGTGGAGTTTTCGGATCACAGATTGCTTTGTTTGAATGATGTTAATGACTCAAATGATGCGAAAATTAGTCATGAAAAGCGGCGATCGTTTACCGAAGCAAACAAAGCTATATTCAAAGCCCATCTGACACAAGAAAATTGGCGTGTTGTATTACGGGATGGTAACCTCGACAAGGCATTTACAAGTTTTGTTGATATCATACAATATTTTTTTGAACTTTCCTTTCCTTTGCGAAATGCAGTAGAATTAAAAAAGCAAAATTCCTGGGTAAACAACACCGTCTTAAAGTCGAGCCGAGATCTCAAAGATTTATACATACTACAAAAACGTTATCCTGTTCTAGCAAACAATTACAATGAAAAGAAAGCTCAGCATAAGTTACTCACTAAGAATACAAAAAAAGATTATTATAATAACATAATTGCTAATTCTGAAAATAAAATTAAGTCAACTTGGAATATCATAAACAGTCTGCAAAACAAGAGAATATCAAATGGTAACAATATAGAGCTAGCGGTGGGCGATGTAACGATTAGTGATCCAACCACAGTAGCAACGGAATTTAACGATTACTTCAGTAAGATGCCACACCACATTGTTGAATTAATTCCGAGAACTGATATTGGCACGTCTCATGTTAAATCAAACCCATACACCTGTTTTCTATTTCCGTACTCAGAGGCTGAGATAATCGATATCTTTAAGAAATTGAAACCTAAATACTCAGCTGGTCCTGACGAATTTCCATCATGCGTTATCAGAGAGTGTAGGTGCGAACTGGTTGTACCACTGACGTTTTTAATAAATCTGTCGTTCCAAGTTGGTTCCTTTCCATCGAGTTTAAAGTTGGCGCGTACTGTTCCGCTTTATAAAAAGGGAGATCCAAGCAGCATCGTTAATTATAGGCCGATATCCCTTATATCATGTTTTTCGAAACTGTTTGAATATGCCATGCTGGAACGAGTTCAGTCATTTATAAATAAACACCACCTCATTAACGATCACCAGCATGGCTTCCGTAAAAACAGATCCACCTTAACAGCGGTATTGGATCTGTATAACCAAATTATGACCTGTTTGGAGAGCAAAAATGTTCCTGTAGGATTGTTCTGTGACCTTAGCAAGGCTTTTGATTGCGTTCAACATAATGTACTACTTGAAAAGCTTGTGTCACTGGGTTTTAGGGGGCTATCTTTATCGTGGCTTGCTGCGTTTATATGCGACAGGCAGCAGTTCGTGGAAATCAGATACAAATCCGGGTGTCGGCGGCGTAATTACAGATCAAATATTTTGCCGATTACTATAGGTGTGCCGCAAGGCTCAGTGCTTGCGCCACTACTTTTTTCGCTTTTCATAAACGATATAGTAGACTTTTTGAACAATTATTGTGTGATCAATTACGCGGATGATACCACTATACTGATTTCGGGTGAGGGATCGGATGTGCAGCAGTCTACCGACGATTGCATCGACAGTGCTTGTGCGTGGTTTTCAGCCAATTGTTTGTCACTGAATGCAGCAAAGACCAAGCGGCTTATATTCAAGTCATCAACAGTAACAGTACACCCTACATTGGTTAACCACATCGGTGGGGATCAATTAAATCAGGAAAGTACGGTGAGTTTTCTGGGAATACAAATAGATACCGCGTTGAGATGGAAACAACACTGCCAAAAACTAATTTCGACACTTAACACATCTGTCTTCAAGCTACGCTATCTTAGAGATATATTAACGAGTACCAATTTGAGGTCGATTTATTTTGCAGAAATTCAGTCTCGACTTCTATATGGCGTGGTACTCTGGGGATCCTCGTCATCTGCATCGGACGTATTTGTAGCGCAGAAAAAAGCAATACGTTGCATGGCGGGTGTTCCTCAGACTACTTCTTGCCGTCAATTGTTCGGAGACTTCAACATTCTAACTTTAGCTTCACTGTACATCGCAGAAGTATCATGCTATATTCATGAACAACGCCATCGGTTCGTGGCGGAGAATCACGGCTATCCAACTCGAACGAGTAGTTTACGCGTTACGCGTCATAGATTGCACTTAACCAGCCTCTCACCTGACGTCTTGGGGGTCAGAGTCTATAACCACGTGCCCGAATACTTAAAAGAGCTTAACCAGGTTTTATTCAAGAGGAGATTAAAATCACTGCTTTCTCAATATGTGATCTATAGTCTTGCGGAATTCTTTGCAATAAGTTTATAGTGGGTATTATTTTGAAATTTTGTACATTTGAAACATTTTGTTAGGTTCTTATCAGTTCTCGTTAAGTTTGTATTACATTAATTTTATTATTTCTACTCGTAGTTTTGTATAATTTTTGATTTTCATACTAGCATGAATGTTGTGTCTAACTTCATGTTCCTTTGTGTGCTATATTATTATTATGTTCGGTGCAATTTGTTTGACATGTCTCATACGTAAGTGTAATTTGAAGACCAATAAATATCTATCTATCTATCTATCTATACGTGAGTAGGCATAGAAAATGTTCGAGCGGCGCGGCGGCGCATATACGGCGACATGGTATACGTCCACATAGAGTGATTTTTTTTTATTTTAAAATCAATAAACTTGTAATTTTCCCCAGTTATGTATGCAATTAAGATGATTTTTATGGGAGTGTATGAGGAAATCAGGCAAACTGTGATTAAAATAAGTTGTTTCAAGTTAGGCTTTGTTTACGATTTGCAACTTTTATTAGAATCTGAAAATATTTAAAATTAAAAAACAGTGATTAGGTACATTTTAAAAATATGACATAATATATAAACAGGTAAAAATTTATTAATTTTAGTAATTATTTTTTTGTAGCTTCAAAAAATAATAAAACTATGGAAAATTTGTTCGATCTGAATGAAGATTTAATTAAAGAATTAATAGGCAACTTCTAACGAACTGGAAGGAGGCGAAGTAAATCCAAGAAATGGACGTTGTAAGTACATATTGCATCTGCAGGTTTCGTGAAGCACCGGCATTGCACATCACAATAAGACACTTTTTAGTACTTCAAGCTTGACTCATGGGCCTTAAGGGCATACTGTGTTTGTATATATATATATATATATATATATATATATATATATATATATATATATATATATATATATAATTAAAAGAATATTCGTCGGGTATACGATCAGGAAAGAAAGAAAACTCTGTTCTTACATTATGCAATATTTCGAAACTATAATTCGTTTCTTCGACAGGCAATTTCTACAACAACAAACACCAGATCACAATCAAAATACAAAAATCATTAGTGCAATACTTACAAACTGAGTTCTTAAAACCAACGGACATCGGAAACAGGCAATACATGTTACATTGAACACAAAATGGTCGACATTGCAGACAAAAACGTGCGTACACCTATACGGTTACGAGAGAACAGATACGATTTCACGGTGCCTGGAATGCGTTTCCGAAAAGACAAAACTTACAGAGGTTAGGCGAACGACTATTGCCAACAGTTCGGTCAAAGTTTAAAATTTTTTTAAATTACTAAAAATATACTACGGAACTATCTTTTAACGGTTTTTCTCTTTTCTTGTCTAATTCAATTACAAAGGAATAAATACTGCTCAAATTATCAACATCAGTTTTAAAATTAACAGCACTCTCCGTGGTCTTTATGTGGTACATCTCCAGAAAAACACGTCCATAGTAATTAGACTCTCTATCCAATACCCTGACACTTTCAAAATTAAAGGTGTGGCCGAGAGTTAGTGAGTGGTTAGACAAAGCGCATCTTTGTTTACGTGTGTTGCAATCACTTTTATGCAGTGATAAACGGTTCTTTAACCATTGAGAGGTGATGCCAACATATCTACCATCACAATGATTGCAGTCTATGCAATAAACTACGTTAGACTGGTAAGGTAAAGGGTCACGGTCTTTAATATTACTAAAAACTTTCTTAATTTTATCAGGGTAATGAAAAATGATCTTTTTATTTTCGGGTAATACTCTGGCAAAAATGTGTTTTAATTTGTTACTAACTATAGGGATTGATGTTAATTTGAAATAGGTGGGGATGGGTTTAACTTCAACAGGGACATCGAAAATGCTTATGGCATAATTATTGTTGCTATTGGTAGAAAAGAGAAGCTTATTTACCAATTTTATGGGGAAACTATTGTTAATGAAAATTGATTTCAACTTCGACAAAGATGCGTCATAAAATTCTGGGCTACAAATCTTTTTTATTCTATGCCTCATTCCCATAACGGTATTGATTTTGTTGTTAAAACTATGGTTTGAATAAAAGTTGATGTACCTACCCGAATAAGTCGGTTTAGTGTACCAGTCCGTCAACAATTTGTCACCCCCACTCCGTATCAATTTACAATCAAGGAAGGGGATACAATTGTCATTCTCAACCTCAACAGTAAACTGGACATGGGAATCAAAGTTATTAAAAATGTCCAAAATGGTCTCAACCCCGTCACGGGGTACACAGGTTATGAGATCGTCCACAAATTTAAATATAAACGGTAGTTTAAACGGTAACCTGGGGATAACACTGTCGAGTACGAAATCCATGACCACGGTAGCTAGAATAGGGCTTATGGGAGCACCCATGGGCGTACCAAATATCTACACAATTTCTACAATCTTCTACAATTTCTACACAAATTTCTGCACAATATACCGTCAGAAATTTGGTACGCCCATGGGTGCTCCCATAAGCCCTATTCTAGCTACTGTGGTCATGGATTTCGTACTCGACAGTGTTATCCCCAGGTTACCGTTTAAACTACTGTTTATATTTAAATTTGTGGACGATCTCATAACCTGTGTACCCCGTGACGGGGTTGAGACCATTTTGGACATTTTTAATAACTTTGATTCCCATGTCCAGTTTACTGTTGAGGTTGAGAATGACAATTGTATCCCCTTCCTTGATTGTAAATTGATACGGAGTGGGGGTGACAAATTGTTGACGGACTGGTACACTAAACCGACTTATTCGGGTAGGTACATCAACTTTTATTCAAACCATAGTTTTAACAACAAAATCAATACCGTTATGGGAATGAGGCATAGAATAAAAAAGATTTGTAGCCCAGAATTTTATGACGCATCTTTGTCGAAGTTGAAATCAATTTTCATTAACAATAGTTTCCCCATAAAATTGGTAAATAAGCTTCTCTTTTCTACCAATAGCAACAATAATTATGCCATAAGCATTTTCGATGTCCCTGCTGAAGTTAAACCCATCCCCACCTATTTCAAATTAACATCAATCCCTATAGTTAGTAACAAATTAAAACACATTTTTGCCAGAGTATTACCCGAAAATAAAAAGATCATTTTTCATTACCCTGATAAAATTAAGAAAGTTTTTAGTAATATTAAAGACCGTGACCCTTTGCCTTACCAGTCTAACGTAGTTTATTGCATAGACTGCAATCATTGTGATGGTAGATATGTTGGCATCACCTCTCAATGGTTAAAGAACCGTTTATCACTGCATAAAAGTGATTGCAACACACGTAAACAAAGATGCGCTTTGTCTAACCACTCACTAACTCTCGGCCACACCTTTAATTTTGAAAGTGTCAGGGTATTGGATAGAGAGTCTAATTACTATGGACGTGTTTTTCTGGAGATGTACCACATAAAGACCACGGAGAGTGCTGTTAATTTTAAAACTGATGTTGATAATTTGAGCAGTATTTATTCCCTTGTAATTGAATTAGACAAGAAAAGAGAAAAACCGTTAAAAGATAGTTCCTCAGTATATTTTTAGTAATTTAAAAAAATTTTAAACTTTGACCGAACTGTTGGCAATAGTCGTTCGCCTAACCTCTGTAAGTTTTGTCTTTTCGGAAACGCATTCCAGGCACCGTGAAATCGTATCTGTTCTCTCGTAACCGTATAGGTGTACGCACGTTTTTGTCTGCAATGTCGACCATTTTGTGTTCAATGTAACACATGTTCAATGTATTGCCTGTTTCCGATGTCCGTTGGTTTTAAGAACTCAGTTTGTAAGTATTGCACTAATGATTTTTGTATTTTGATTGTGATCTGGTGTTTGTTGTTGTAGAAATTGCCTGTCGAAGAAACGAATTATAGTTTCGAAATATTGCATAATTTAAGAACAGAGTTTTCTTTCTTTCCTGATCGTATACCCGACGAATATTCTTTTAATTTCATAATTCATCGATCGAAAAATTCCCCTCAACTTTATATATATATATATATATATATATATATATATATATATATATATATATATATATATATATATATATATATATATATATATATATATATATATATATATATATATATATATATATATATATATCGGAAAACTTAGTGGGAATTCAGTCAAAAAACGTTTTTTCTTTTTTATATTTTTTATTCCATATACCAATATTTCGGACTAATTTTAGTCCTTCCTCAGGGTTCTAAAATGTTTAATAATATATTAAAATTATATATAACTACCTATAATTAACACAAACCGGAGAAACTTAGATAATAAATGTAAAAATTATGAGAGATGTCATAAAACAAAGTTGGAAAAGTTTATAAACAATAAAAGGCCTACGTTAAAAAGTATAAGTATGAAACTAGACACTAAAAAATAACCTAAATAGGAATTAAATGACATGAATGACATGTATCGTGTCACAATTCGTTTATATTTGTAGGATGGATGTCTTTAAATTTAAGGAGATAACTATAAATTTCGCTTAGATTACTAATGTCAGTTTTTTTGTTCATTGTACAACGGTTATCATTTATATAATACATTTCCAGAAAAGAGCGCTTGAAAAAATTAGTTTCACTGTCTAGAATTTCTATATTTTGATAATCCATATTATGTCCGAGAGAGTTAACATGGGAAGCTAAAGCACAAGCGTTTGGCTTAATTCTTGAATCGCTTTTGTGTTGTGTAATTCTTCTCTTTATGTGTTGAGAAGTCTGTCCAATATATTCCTTTGGACAGACACTACATGGAATTTTGTAGATGACATCATTATATAAATGATAACCGTTGTACAATGAACAAAAAAACTGACATTAGTAATGTAAGCGAAATTTATAGTTATCTCCTTAAATTTAAAGACATCCATCCTACAAATATAAACGAATTGTGACACGATACATGTCATTCATGTCATTTAATTCCTATTTAGGTTATTTTTTAGTGTCTAGTTTCATACTTATACTTTTTAACGTAGGCCTTTTATTGTTTATAAACTTTTCCAACTTTGTTTTATGACATCTCTCATAATTTTTACATTTATTATCTAAGTTTCTCCGGTTTGTGTTAATTATAGGTAGTTATATATAATTTTAATATATTATTAAACATTTTAGAACCCTGAGGAAGGACTAAAATTAGTCCGAAATATTGGTATATGGAATAAAAAATATAAAAAAGAAAAAACGTTTTTTGACTGAATTCCCACTAAGTTTTCCGATATAATAACAACATACAGTCATTAAATTATCAAATTATATATATATATATATATATATATATATATAGAGAATAATCTCAATGTAGCTGGTATATTATATGTATATTATTATTGCCTATATTTTCTGTATTTTCAATATTTTGTAATAAAACTATTGTTGATATATTTCTTTAATTTCATATTTATTCCTGTTTATTCTTCCATATATTGTCCTAATTAACATACAACAGCAAAACTGCTACTAATGTGAGTTGGTATATGATGGTTATATAACGATTAAAATGAGTTACCTACCTGCAAGATATTTTCTCAAAATTAAGTGATATTTTAAATTAGTCGAATATTATTGTAGTTTATCAGATATTTTAGAAGAAAGAAGGTAAGTGAAATAAGCATATTAAACTAAAATAGTTAGTATGTATATAATTTTTTTGTATAACAATAAATATATAAATCAATGGGGTTGCTAATAAATTAGTAACTATAAAATTAAAAAAAATAAAATATTTAGTATCAAAGTAATTTAATGTTCCAATAAGTAAAAAGAAATTTAAAGCAAAAATTCGAATCATTATTTCATTCTAAAGTATTAATATACTTAGCTAGTGATATAACAATAAATATATAAATCAATTGGGTAACCAATATCTTGTTAACTATAACATCATCATATATTTTTATATCTTATAAGAATATTTGTTAACCACATAGTAATAAGATATACATTAAGTATTATGATTAACAAAAATTCTTGCAAGATATAAAAATAAGATATTTTTATAGTTAGCAATATATCGGTAACCCAATTGATTTATATATTTTTTGTTAAATATTACTAGTTAGCGTATATTAATACTTTGGAATGAAATAATACGTATTTTTTCTTTAAATATATTTTTACTTATGTGAACATTAAATTACTGTTAAATTAAAACAATAAGTTTCTTAATTGAACTATACATGTTTCTCGAACAACTAAAAAGTATTTTAGACCAAGAAAAATAAAAGCTTCATTTATTAAAATGTAATATTTCATTCAAGAAAAACCACGCGTTGACTGAAACAGCAGTTACTTTATAGAAGCAAACGGTGTTATAAGATCAAGAAGCGACGTTCTCTTTTCAAGCAACGCACTTAATTCAAGCAACCAGTACACATTTTCATTTCAAGCACGCACTTAATATTTAAAATAAGAAAATATAATACTTGGAATACCAAGAAAATGATAGACTTCCGACTATTTTAACGTTTTCTTCAATCAAACAAATGATCTCTCTGCGGGGTATAGAAACAAGTAATACTCTTGAACCAAAGATATTCGCGTTGCTGCAAGCATATTTTTCCCTCTGTGTATACTCCGCAAAATGTCAAAATGTTGATTGTTCTAAAGAAAGGTTTTTAGGTTTGATATAGATATTGCACACTCTATGGCTGGAACAGCTTTTTTTGTAACAATAAACTCCGTAACAATGTGCGTATCCAATCCAAACTTTTAGTTCAGATACCATTCGGGAGCGGTTCTTGTAGCGTTGCTACCTATAGTGGCTCATATGCATTTATAGCATGTTGCTGAGCCAAGAACTGGCAGCAATCCTTCAACTTGTGGCAATCGTACGTGTGTCTAAGCGCATACTTAGAAGTTTTACGCCTTCGACCTCTCTCTGATCTTTACTGGTGGATGTAAAGAATTTGGTATGGTATGGTAGAGTTGGGTCGTATGGCATATGTGCCTTTCGATATACCTTGACCTAAAACATCTTTTGTATTTCCATCATACATTGTATCAGCTCTGCTGGTTCCATGATGGCGGCTCCCAAGTGGTTTTGCCTTGTGCGCATTAAAGCATCACATTCGCACAATAGGAGTACCGCCGTCTCGGGGGACCCCCGCAGAATCTATAGCCTGCGGTGTTTGCCCGTCCAATCCTCGTGAGATGATATCTCAGTGTCCTGTAAGGAGACCTGTAATCAGTCGAAGGTCTGTTTTTTGGAACTGGAGATACTGTCTGGCCTTGGAGGCCTTGGAGGAGCTTTAGCGTGTCTCATGCCAGGTGATGTTTCCCAGTAAGCTCGTTTAGCTTTGTCTTCCCACTTTTGTAAAATCTTCCTAATGTGGCTCTTTGTGATACCGCAATAGGGTTCAGGTCCGTAGAAGGGAGTCTTAGAGCCTTCTGTGGCTAGGATGTCGGCTTGTTCGTTGCCTTCGATCCCTGAATGTCCTGGAAGCCACATCAGTGAAATCTTGGTCTCTATTGCAAGTTTTTCCAGGGAAATATTGGAATCCCAGACAGTTTTGAATTTGTGGGCTTTTAATTGCAACGCTTTGAATGTCGCCTGACTGTCTGGGCATATGTAGATGTTTGCCCTTTGTAGGTTCCTATGGGAACATTCCTGGGCACATAAGTCAATTACGTGAACTTCCACCTGGAAAATGGTTGGAGAGTGGCCCATGGCTTTGGATACTGGATAGGGAGAAATCCGGTCCACTAATACCGACCCCAGCACCCTTCTTGTCCTTTAATCCCGCTGTGAACCACAGTGATGCCGAGTTGCTGATCTATCTGAGCCTCTGATGTGCATTCATTAATTACCACTTCTACTGCCCCATCAAAGGCGTAGACAGGTGACATCATGTCCTTTAGCATTTCCATTGCATTGCCACATGTCGTGTTGGCAATGCTTAAGTGGCCGTAGGCCTGGTTTCCCTTAAGGTTATCTGCTTGGATTATTCTTATGGCGTCGAGAGTAGCCTCTTTTAACATGCATGTGTCATAGTCATTTATTTTGTGCTTGAAAAAACTAGTACATATTAAAATATTACAATGAAATACACATATACATACTTATAAAAAATATATACAAATATCACAAGTGAGCAATCAACAGTAGTTCTTGTCTCAATTACAATTAGTAAATTAATCACACGAAACAATAAATCACTTCACAATCAATAAATGAATGAATGAAGCAAGAAATCACGCAACTAGTCGATATCTATTTGAAAGAACTCCCGAAGTGAGTAAATCGCCTGACCCTTCACTCTCTTCAGTCTCTTCCTAAACGCTCTATTTCCAAGGGATCTCATCTCTTCCGGTAGGTGATTCCATATTTTCATTGCTTGAGCGTGGTACTGTCTTTGCACGGTTGTAAGGTGAGTATAGGTCGGCAAGAGGAAACTTTCATGTTGTCGAGTGCTATAGGCATGGGTATGCTGGTCCTCCAAAATGCTCGTCAAGTTCTTGTGTATGTGTTCAGCACATTTCATGATATATACTTCCGTTTATGTGGGTATTCTGTATTTTTTAAATACCTCTCGGAATTACTCGGTTCTACCCATACCAAACATTCTCCTAACACACCTCTGCTGCATAAGCAACAACTGCTCGCCGTCCACCCCAGAACAGTGCTCCATAAGCAATCGAATGGACATAAGCGTAATAGGCATTCAAAGTACTTCCAACACTTATCTGGTTGCTAAGCGTCCGAAGAATAAACGAAAAGGAGCTTATCTTTGACACCAAACCTCCAACATGCTGTTTCCAGTTTAGAGCTGCATCAACAGTGACCCCTAAGAAGTTGGCAGAGGAAGCAGACGCAGTGGTGTGAGGTTTAGCTTTGCCTCCATTGCGCCAGTAGGGCATGTTCGCATTGCCCCTGGAATGCCCAAACATATAATCCGTTATATCTTCCCGTCGTCCCTTTCATAGTGGGTGCTTTTGAGTGAAGCTTTCTCCTTTTTGTGAATGGGATTATTGTGGTTTTATTTGGGCTAACAGTGAATGCTTTATCAGAGTACCAATACATAATTAATCGCAGTGTCCTTTGCAACCGATTTGACAAGACGTCATCGTGCATGCCCCTTATAATAACAACCAGGGAGTGTACTCTTGTCATCTTTTTGAAGCGAATGCGAGACTTCTCGAGTGGTTAGGTGAGGAGACTGGGGATATCGGCGGTTGCCGTGTTTGGAACGTATGGGCGCGGTACGTGCGGCGTGGTTGTCGTAGCGGATTCTTCAGTAATGGTTGCTGTGACCCTCCGGCCCTTAAGCATTCCTTGGATCCATGTGATCTTGGAGGCATGTATGCCTTTTATCCGCGTTGCTGTGTCTATAGATTCGTAGGTGGTGTTATGAAAAGCACCTTGGATGTCTTGGAATCATAAAGCCACTTGCCTGCTCAATATGCTCTTCTCTATTACTGTTGTCACTCTGTGTAGCGCTGTTATTGTTTATATGCCTGTCTGATAGGCAAATTGTTCTTTGTGAAGTGGATGTATCCGAAGGTACGTGCGTCTGATGTAATTGTCAATGAGTTTCACATATGAATACCACATTTACCCCTCTCCAGACCTTAAGTATGTAGCCACGTGCAAAGCTAGCACGAAAGATATTTGTGAGGCGGAGTGTGACTTCCTTAAGTTCTTTTTGCAGTAGGGCTGGGAGTATAACCTCTTGGCGTGCAATTTTGAATAGTTTGAATCCGTTAACTGCCTATGTTATTTTGGTTGAGGTGATTTTTTAGCGAGATTTCTGCTTTCTCTGGATGGGCACCTGATTGCCTCTATAGTCTACTCTATAGCATTGTCAGCATTCTATTCCAACACTCTTGGAAACCGGGAAAGTGAGTGCTAAGTAGCACGTGCAAGATTTCGTGCATAGTTGCCATAAAGTGTTCGTTGAAATTGTTAAGTAGGCAAATGCCGTTTGTCTTTTGATAGGATTCGCTGGAGACGTTGAGTGGGAGCAAATCATGTAATGAATACTTCCGCAAACCATTTTGGGACGCGGATGTAATCTGTGGTTTGTAACCATGGAGTAGCATTGTCGTATCGTGAGCATATTTTATAACCTGTGCTTAAGCTCTTCGGTAAATCATTTACGTAGATTATGTATTTTGTGGGACACCGCTGGCAACCCTCCACATAGAACTTGTTTTGACATTATGGAAAAAATTTCACTACAAATGAGTTTCTTTATTATTCTGTAAAAATCTATCATTTATCAATTATTCGTAACACAATCACACACTTATTTGCTTAATTAGTAATTATACTTTAAAATAGTCAACAAACCGCTTTGTATTTGTTACATTATAATCCACTATTTTGTGAATATTCCACTTAGAAGACTGTCGGACACGTTTTATTTTATTTATGTATGTGATCATTGTTTTGTTTTCATTTTGCAGTACATAACCTCTAATGTCGGTAACGTTGCTGCCCATCGTGTATTGTTATCGTTTGTTCAAAATTCCCGCCAATTCCCGCCTTGTTTGGTCAACATGCGTTCAAGTTCATCAAATGTTGACCCCCACTAGATCAAAGAAGCCGACCCGAAGGGTCGCATCTTTTTATTCTCTTATCTTTGGTTTAACGTTCCTCCGTGGTTCGTGGGCCCAACCATATCGCTCACTCGTACATCGGCTGCATGCGTGAGCGATATGGTCCCGTAGTACCCATACGCAATGTCTGTGTGTCGGTTGGTTGTAAAAATCGGCTTACGGACAAATAAATTAGAGTGTTCTGTATTAAGTCTCTAGAATATAGTTTTATAATATCAATGGTAGAGTTTGCATTATTCATACATTATGTACATATGTATAAAACAGCAATGATTCTTAAATTCACCGATTTTAACCCGAAGACTCCAGTTGTCGCTGCACTGAGATGGCAGGTGTCGCAATGGCGGGTGTCGCTGTCGGGACGGGACCGCTCGGCTGTAGCAATGATATGGAGTTATACCTCCATGTGGTCTAAGTCAGGTCTTCTCAAACTTTTTTGAACGGCGACCCACTTCTACTCCACACAATTTTCCACGACCCCACTCATAATTATAAGTGCAAATTACTACTAACAGTCTTACTTATTATTTTATCTTTTGTTAGTAATAAAAATTAAATATTATTTACTTTTTCAGTTTTGACAACAAAGGGGGTTTTGAATCCGATCTGATTTATTGTGGTCCCATTCGGGCACTAAGTATTTCTTCTAGATTTCTTTCTAGACAAGCAAATGCTAAATTAACAAAATAACCAAATCAAAGCTCAACTCGGTATCAACAAGAAAATGCTTAGTATATGCGACCATTTCAAAAGAGTTATCTTCCATTTAAGCTTCCACATATATATGTTTATAAACGCCTGAATTTTGTCTTTGAGGGTAAACATGTTCTTGACTTCCCCTTGGAGAGACATATTTAGAGCGATTAGTTTCGAAAATGAGTTAAAAATGAGAATGAGATAAAATAATTTGCATACCTATTTTTTGTTATGAAACAAATTCTCATATTCCGAATTATTTTCAGAAAGAAATAACAATACTTAATTTTTTAATGCCATCTGTAGGAAGCAGAAATGTGCTGAAATCGGAAGACACATCTTGGCTTAATAAATTTGCAAAGAAAAGACTACGAGATGCACAATTTATAATGAAATTAATTACCTTAACTGCATCTTTTAATACGGCATTTAAATCACTACAATTCGTTTAGCCGAATGTGCCTTTCGATTAATCATGCAATGAGCCTTTCGATGAATCGTGCAATGACAAAAAAAACTTTAACATGTAATCCAGAACTTTCTCGAAAAAATCCTTAACATTTTGGAAAATTGCCCCACCTGTTGTACGTCCATCTGATGAACGAGAAAACAGTAAATCTTCGTGAACACTGTTGTCATAACAACACCTAATATAAGCCAAAAGCTGTGCGATTTTTATGATGCCAGTCGATTCATTCGCTGAATTGCACCTTTTGGACTGTATTATTATAATTAGTTGTTCTCGCTGATCTTTGCTAATTTCCAAAATTCGTGTACTCACCCTATCATTTGACATGAAAATGTTACTTAACTTGTCTGCTCATTTTTTTTTTCGTGGATATTTTCAGTAATTTTAATCGCAACTGGTTTAATTCGTTCTTCACCAACTGTGTAAGGTGTTTAAGCAGTTGCGATTAGGTAAGCGGCTTCATAGGATGGTCTTAAGCATTTTTTTATCAACAAGAACAAGACATTTGTGAGGACTGCAACAGTTTCGGTTTCTTATTATTACTATAGCCAAGCATTAGTTACAAACCATGCACACGCGCTTATCTTTATTAATTTCGGAAAACCGTATTGAAAAACGTTGCATTGTATTTCCTCTTTTCTGCTAAATATATAATTTTCTCACAGTTGTTAATACTGGATGATCCAGGTGCAGAATCTACAGCTTTCACAATATTATTTCTAGGCAGTTTACTAATTTTACCACCCATCCATCACAAACATATAGGTAATGGAGGCCAATAACTGTTCTGATAGTTAATCATTGCACGTTAGAACACGCAAGAGGAATTCTTATGATACCTCCCTTCGCATTTTTAATTGCACTGTACAAATATGTCACAACGTTTGTAAGCGCGCCCCAGCCATTCTGACGATGCCAGAAGCGAGCATGACGCACACGTTTGCTAACGTTTCTCTGGACAGCTCTATGATTTGTTTCAGATGTTACCGCGACCCACAGTTTGAGAAGCCCTGGTCTGTTACTTTAAATTATTATTATAAAGAAATATTACTTAATATTGTGTATTTGATGTACAGCCGTGGAAATAAAGAAGTTAACATGACCGCAGCCAGCGTACACCAAACGTAGGGCGGAGATTGTCGGTCGTCGGGTACCTACCTGCTAAAGTCAAAAACAAACCAAAGGGTCACTTTTGATTCGTTTCGTTTTCTTTTTAATCCGAGAGCCCGCGACAAAATTCTACCCTCATAAAACATCACTCTCATTCTTTTGTGAGTTATAGATAAATACATGTTCTCTCATAATAACTTGATGTGCCTAACCCCATTTGGCCGGAAGTACTTGGCACACCTCCCTGAAGGGCAGGACAGTCGGTGTACCAACACTCTCATCGAACATCACGCCCATTGTTTATAACAAGATACTTTGAGTCTTCTTATTACCAGAAACGTTGGTGTGCCTAGCCGGAAGTGGGTTGCAGACTACTTATTTAACAGACGATGGTATCTGCGTTACCTTACAAAACACACGTGTCACATTTGCCACAATTACAGAAGAATATATGTACTTTCATAGTAGTTTAGTCCAACCAACCCCGGTTGGCCGGAACGGTCTGGCACACCGACTTTAATACTTAACATCGTCCGTATACCATCACAATCATCGAACATCTCGCTCATTTTTTGGCATAACAAAGTTTACGGATACTTATTACCAGAAACGTTGGTGTGCCTAGCCGGAAATGGCCGGAAGTGGGTTGCAGACCAGTTATTTAAAAGACGATGGTATCTGCGTTACCTCACTAAACACATGTGTCACATTTGCCACAATTACAGAAGAATATATGTACTTTCATGGTAGTTTAGTCCAACCAACCCTGGTTGGCCGGAACGGTCTGGCACACTGACTTTAACAGTTAACATCGTCCGTATACCATCACAATCATCGAACATCTCGCTCATTTTTTGGCATAACAAAGTTTACGGCTACTTATTACCAGAAACGTTGGTGTGCCTAGCCGGAAATGGCCGGAAGTGGGTTGCAGACTACTTATTTAACAGACGATGGTATCTGCGTTACCTTACAAAACACACGTGTCACATTTGCCACAATTACAGAAGAATATATGTACTATCATAGTAGTTTAGTCCAACCAACCCCGGTTGGCCGGAGCGGTCTGGCACACCGACTTTAACAGTTAACATCGTCCGTATACCATCACAATCATCGAACATCTCGCTCATTTTTTGGCATAACAAAGTTTACGGCTACTTATTACCAGAAACGTTGGTGTGCCTAGCCGGAAATGGCCGGAAGTTGGTTGCAGACCTGTTATTTAAAAGACGATGGTATCTGCGTTACCTCACTAAACACATGTGTCAAATTTACCACAATTATAGAATAACACATGTACTTTCATAGTAGTTTAGTCCAACCAACCCCGGTTGGCCGGAACGGTGTGGCACACACACTTCAACAGTTAACATCGTCCGTATACCATCACAATCATCGAACATCTCGATCATTTTTTTGCATAAGAATGTTTTAGCCTGTTTATTATAAAACCAATGTTGTGTCTAGCCCGAAATTGAGGAAAATACCTGCCCAAACATTTTTTGTACCTTGACTGCCTTGTTTAATTGGCGTTCTTTTTTTCTTCCAGTGTTGATGATTCAATATGCAACCAATATTAAAAAAAATTAAAAATAGATTTTAAAATAACAGCTTTATTACAATTTAGAAAATTGTAAACGACATATTAAAGTATTGTTTTAAATAATTACTAATTCCTAATTAATTAAATAAGTAGGATTTTTTGGTGCCTCTTAAATTACAATTCTTCTTCTGAATCACCATGATGTATATGGTCATCATGATCGGAATCATTTTCATTTATTGAGGATTTGATGATGTCGTCTACCCGTAGTAGTAGTAGTAGGAGTCGGATCCCCGACATGCCAGACTGGCTCCAGTTGTTGATTTTGATTAAATTTCCATCCACAATGTTCTGGCTGTAGCACTGTGCAATTTTGATGGGTAGCATTTTGCGACATAGAATTTATAAATATTGTTCTCAATACTTTCTGCTGGAGTGAGCGCCAGCACGGCGGAACTAAATTTGAACTGAAATTTGTCACCTCCTTCAATAATTGGTCACCAGTGCTGCTACTTGCAAAGAACTTATAAAACAGCTCCACTCTTGCAGCATTGACAGATTTACAATTTTGCACATTATAAAATTTGACTGTAAAATTTTGGTTGGACTAAACTACTATGAAAGTACATATATTCTTCTGTAATTGTGGCAAATTTGACACATGTATTTTGTAAGGTAACGCAGATACCATCGTCCTTTAAATAACTGGTCTGCAACCCACTTCCGGCCATTTCCGGCTAGGCACACCAACGTTTCTGGTAATAAGTAGCCGTAAACTTTGTTATGCCAAAAAATGAGCGAGATGTTCGATGATTGTGATGGTATTGGTATACGGACGATGTTAACTGTTGAAGTCGGTGTGCCAGACCGTTCCGGCCAACCGGGGTTGGTTGGACTAAACTACTATGAAAGTACATATATTCTTCTGTAATTGTGGCAAATTTGACACATGTGTTTTGTAAGGTAACGCAGATACCATCGTCTTTTAAATAACTGGTCTGCAACCCACTTCCGGCCATTTCCAGCTAGGCACACCAACGTTTCTGGAAATAAGAAGACTCAAAGTTTCTTGTTATAAAAAACGGGCGTGATGTTCGATGAGGGTATTGGTACACCGACTGTCCTGCCCTTTAGGGAGGTGTGCCAAGTACTTCCGGCCAAATGGGGTTAGGCACACCAAGTTATTATGAGAGAACATGTATTTATCTATAACTCACAAAAGAATGAGAGTGATGTTTTATGAGGGTAGAATTTTGTCGCGGGCTCTCGGTCTATTTTCTGTATGTATTGAATGAAATCGAATTTCGTCTATTTATATATGTTTCCGATATCCGACACTGACAAAAGTGCATTGTAATATTTAATGTACTTTAAAATTCACAGTAAATTAATTCTTATTGTAAGTAGGTATACCGACAGTTACAGTCGGTATACTGCCGTTATAGTTCTAAAGGTCGTATTTGCAAATTTGTTGAATATTGTGTAAAGCACATTTTTAAGTCCTTGATCATTAGGGCGCCCGCGCCGCCGCGCCGGCCGGCGTCTATCCAAAACACAAAACCGACCAATATAACCAGCGTAAATAATTATTTAAAGATTTCTACATTTTTGTATGTAGTGAAAATCTTATTTGTCCCGTTTTCTATTTTGCTGCAGATATGCCCGTTAGAACTGATACTACAGTATTGTTGAGCATTTTAGTTTAATTATAAAAATGTTATTTTTGTGTCCGGACGATCAACCACAAAGGTGGGTATTTGTGCCTACCTTTGTGGTCGTTTTTTGTTTATTTTTTTTTTCTGGGATAGGCAAATTAGGCAAATATTGAAAATATGTATCACATAACGTTGTGACTTCGTGCCATCGACACAAAATTTTGAAGATGCCCTATCACCTGTCTGTTGAAGATCGTTCAAGAATTGTCACCCTTTGGGAGAATGAATACAAAAACATATCACTCGATTATTTCGTTTATAATACCAAGGAACAAACAAAAAACACTTCAACTATTAATCTAGGCAGCTATTTGATTAAAACTCGTAAATTTGTTAGATAACCACAATTAAATCGATTTTGGCTGATACAACAAAGGATTTTGTTTGTTTTCTTAGTGTTGACGATACATATGTTTTGTGTTTAGATTGTCGTAATTGAATCATTTCCTAAAACTGCATGTCATACCAACCTCAACAAGATATGAAATAAAGCCACTACTCCAAATTTATATCAACCTCCAACCTAACAGAACACTTTTCTTATTTAATGCGGGCTTATGTTATTAGTGTTATTACTATATTATTAAATGTTTGTTTTTATGTTATTACATATATTTATGTCATGTTATTACATATATTATATTTTACTGTTATATATCTACCTGTTATTTGTATCTATACTATTCTCATGTTATATTTATATTATTTTTGTTGTTACATGTTTATATGCATAAATAAAATATATAATATCTAAGTGAATGTTTTGTAGTTTACGGAGTTGCTATCTTTCTATTACTTACCATAACTTAAATTAAATAAATATAAAACGTTTTGAGATAAAAGTATATTATCTCAGTCTGCGACAAAGTGGAAACCGAGAAAAATCAGTTAGATTTTTTTTCACTTTCACAGGAAATTCCTATCTGGAATTACCTTCCTTTAAAAATTATTGACAGCGGATATCCGATGTAGTAATCGGTTTGCCTTTAGGCATACACCGACGTAGCCATGATGATGAAGTATTTTAATATGTGCCTAATTCAAATTTTTACTATTATAACTAGCGTTACGGTATTTTAGTATAAATGAAATAATATTGCAATTGCATATCAAAACAAAAATATTAACGAATAACAATCTTTCGCTACGCGGCAGTTACGCTCGTTACGAATATCGAAAATATATTATATAAATATGAAACTCATATTCATGCCATCTATATACAGAAAATTTAAAATGAAATGAAACAGAGTGACCCTTCGGTTTTATGACTTTAGCAGGTATACGACGACCGACAATCTCCGACCTACGCTTGGTCTAGGCTAGCTGCGGTCATGTTACCTTCTTTATTTCCACGGCTGTACATACATACATAATATATCATTTTTTGGCTGTACTACTTTGTTTGCCCGTCTAATCTTTGTGAGTTGATATCTCAGTGGACAATGTCCTGCAAGGAGACCTGTAATCAGTCACTGCGGAGAAGTTAGCCATAAAAGGTATCCATAACTTTTTTATCCATTTTTTTAATGAAACATATACCAAACGATAGAGCTGTTTTAGTAGTGGACGCCATAGTTTTGCACCGAAACATTATCAAACGGTTTTGCCTAAAATTCGATTTAATTAAGAGAGACGGGCGCCCGACGTTTAAATAAACAATTGCAAATTACTCCGTCCGCCGACATCACAGAGAAACGACGTCAGCCAATTCAAAGCACATGAAATTCTGCATCCGACGACGGTATTAGGGCGACACTACCCTTGAGACAATGTAAAATGAGAAATTCCTGCGCAATTCGCCAAGTTTTACAAGTATTATTGCATAATTTTCCTTCATATATCAAATTGTAGGTAATTAGAAGGGCTAGACATCCTCGGACGCTCGGAGTTTTGCACCGTTGCTAACAACCCCTAAATGGCAATAGTACGTAACCACCCATATAGTAAAAATTTGCTGACAGCCAGAGATAATTGTTTATATCTTTTACAAATATTATTGCATAACTTTCTCTACAATTTGATGTGAAATGTGAGAGGAAAAATTCTGCGGAAGGTTGATATTCTAAAAATCGGACTTGTCGATAGCGGTGTTAGAAAGGAATCATTCCGCAGAATGGCCAGTAGACAAATTAAGTCATGGGAGGAAGGAGAAAGGAAAAAAGGAGGTACTCCAGAAAAAAATTCAGGACCAACTTAGATTTATTTACTATTTAATAATAGACAGCATCATCTATATCTCACCGCCATACGGTGGTCCTTATGGTTTCTTATTTGAGTTCAGTAATACTTTTGCGTGCGATAATATGCTGCTCAATGTGCCCATCTCATCTCCTCCAGGATTGTTTTCCACAGCATTCTGTAGTTGGAGGAGATCTCGCTGTACTGACTCAGCCATCGCAACGATCTTTTCCTTGTTTGTCATGTTAGCCTTCAAGTCAACATCTTCGAAAAAACGCTGCGCAAGTTCTAGTTTATCCACAGTCGAATCTTCCTCCAAAGATGATCCGGCGAATGCTGGTTGTTGATCTTCCGTTTCTGGAAAGAATTCGTCGGAAGAAGGATTTGGATCTACGACTGGTTCATCTTTGGAACCCTTTCGATAGTTTGGCGCCTTCTTCTTCCTTGACGGGAATGGGTTCATGTCGATCTCGTGATCTGGAACACACACGGAACGTTGAGGGTCTTTGTCTTGACTGGTCGTCACAAATTTTGCACTTAATCACTACACCCGGGACGCATAACTATGTTAACAAGGTCGCGACAACATATACAGCTATCCCATAATTACACCGACTAACTGAGCGGGATTATTCCTTTTTAAAATAATGGTGTAATAATAAAAAACCTTCAGGTACCCAACTGGAGCTTGGTTTCAGACCGCCGGAGTCGGTGCTAAGCAACGCCAACAAAATGCACTTGGATCAAGCGGCGCCCTCGGCGTTAGGTTTGCTATTTAACCAAATAAACCTTAATTGTGGTTGATTGTGGATGTAAAATGCCGTTTATCAATAACGAAACGCGTGATAGAATAAGGGTTTATTATTGTTCTCTTAGAAATGTCGCATCGTACAATATCCTAACATTAGACGGAAATTTTGTGAACCATGGATCGCTTAGTAAACCCTGCAATTCTTGTAATCCTCGTGGAAATGTTGAAACTGATCAAAGAGGTATGTTAGAAATGGTAAACATTAAATTACCATAATTTGCAATGCTTCAACTACTGGTTTTTAGATAAATGACGATCCTCGGATTTCTAAGCGGGAAGTACCCCTTAATTTGGAATTGCCGAAAACACGTGTTTGCAGACCATTACGAACAAAGAAATTGAAACCGTACAAACCCCACACAAGTCAAACTTTGCAATTGTACGGAATTATTTAACTCAACAATTTCAAAATCGTTGGATTGGTAATGGTGTAGTGGTGGATCAAGCTGCAGTTGGTTACTTGATAAGGACGACAAACAACAAGAAAAAGAAGAACGTGTTTTTTATTATTAAACCATTGTTTTAAAAAGTAATGCCAACATGTTATACATTTCGAAAATTAGAACAGACACGACTATCGGAAAATGTCAAAATTTAATTAACTCTTAACTATATCACGCTTTTCGTTATTGGTAAACGGCGTTTTACATCCACAATCAACCACAATTAAGGTTTATTTAAATAAATGGTAAACGCAACGCTGAGGGCGCTGCTTGATCCAAGTGCATTTTGTTGGCGTTGCTTGGCAACGACTCCGGCGGTCTGGAACCAAGCTCCAGTTGGGTACCTGGAGGTTTTTTGATTATTACACCATTATTTTTAAAAAAGAATGGTAACATGTTATACATTGCGGAAATGAGAAAAAGCACGACTATCGGAAAATGCCAAAATTCAACATGGCGCCGATTAGAACAACAAAAGTTAGCCATGGTTACGCCGCCATCTTTGATGTTATTTCAAATTAAAAACTGACACTGCATTCCTTGTTAAAAAATACCTCTAGAATGTTTTTGTTTCAAATGTCTAGCTACATTTGGTTTTGATTAAAAAATTAAAAACGATATCTTAACATTTCAGTTTTTTTGTGGATATGTTCAAAATGAAAAATGATAGCTTAAATTTCTTTTCAGATAATTGATTAGCACAAAAACACAAAACTTTGCCAATTTTTAACATAGGCTCTATCTCCACTAATAAGCGAGATCCCCATGGTGAGGCTCGAAATTGAATCACCGGTTATATAAAAAAATGTGCGATTTGTGATTTTTATATGATTGCGAATGTTAATTCGGAATTATCAAAGACATTGTTCATTTTCGTGCTGCAAAGTTGATGTATAACTAACTAACTAACAGCTATGGCTTTGCCAGATTTTTGACTTGACCGATTTTCAATACCTTCAATAATTGTTCCCTGGCAATAACGTAAAGTTGTATTTTTTTTGTACAAATAGTTGATTTTTAGTAGATTTTGGTTCCGAAATTTGCAAGTTGTGAAAATAATGAAAAAGGTATTTAGAAACATGAGAAGGTATCAAATACATAATTCGTATCACTTTTTGAAGATTTTTAATGATCCCAAGCTAATATCAATTTTATAAACTAAAATAATAAAAATAATACCAAAAGAGACCAGAAGGGGGTAGTAGTCATATCTGCTTCAAGGTTCCATAAAGGTTAGCCTTTATTTCTAAAACACCTGTATATCTAGGCTAGGAGCCATATGAATTTAATTACGCTAACTCTTGAGACATGCGCAGTGTGTCAATTGGTACTATCTCGGAGGCGATATATGCCGCAACGCTGGTGTTCTTCCAGCCCGCGCTTCCGTTCTAATATGTTGTACCGACAACACCCATTTTCAGGCAGAACCAGTATGACCTAGACCAAACTAATTCGACCTTAGCGCGTTAGGCACAACTAGTTTATTCTAGGCCAAACTAGTTTAACCTGGTATATAAACGCATACTTCAATTTAGTATGCCCTAATCCAAACTGATTTCGATTAACGGTTTTGAAGTGTACTTTAATTATCACGCGTGCTTTCTTAGGGTTGTTTTTTGAAGCGCGTATCTTATGAAAAGCGAGTTTTCTTTATGTCCCGCATGTTTTATGAAACGCAAGTTTTCTGAAGCGCGTGTTTTACTGAAGCGTTATGACGCGCGATTTCTGGTATTGCGTGTTTGCTGTCAAGCGTATTTTTTACGCGCGTGTTTCCTACGCGTGTATAGTATATAGCGCATGTTTTCTGACGCGAATGCTTTCTTAAGCGCGTTTTCTGAAGCGTTTTGACCAGCGTCAAGAAAACACGCGCGTCAAAATAACACCCTCTACAGAAAACGCGCGTAAATATTATAGTACATTTCAAAATCGTTAATTGAAATCAGTTTGGCCTAGGCTATACCAGTTTGACCTGAAGTTTAAGTTTACATACCAGGTTAAACTAGTTGTACCTAACGCGCTTCGGCCGAACTACTTTGGCGTAGGTCCAAGTGGTCCTGCCTGAAAACGTGGTTTACCGGTGACATACATACCGGGTGATTCAATTTCGGGCCTCACCATGGGGATCTCGCTTATTAGTGGATATGTTTAAATTTGGCAAAGTTTCGTATTTTTGTGTTGATCAATTATCTGAAAAGAAATTTAACCTATCATTTTTCACTTTGAAGATATCCGTAAAAAACGGAAATGTTAAGATATCGTTTTTTAATTTTTTATTCGAAACCGAGAGTAGCTAGACATTTCAAATAAAAACATTCCCGAGCTACTTTTTGACAAGGAATGCAGTGTTTTTTTTATTTGAAATAACATCAAAGGTGGTCGCGTAGCCATGGCCAAGTTTTGTTTTTCTTATGGGCGCCATGTTGAAATTTGGCATATTTCGATAGTAGTATTTCTTCTCATTTCCGCAATGCATAACATATTGGCATTAGTTTTGAAAACAATGGTGGAAAAATAAAAAAAAGCTTTCTTGTTTTTCTCGTTGTTTGTCGTGCTTATCAGTTACCCAACTGAAGCCTGGCTACAGACCGCCGGAGTGACCAAGGGTGCTTTGGATTAACAACATTCAGATTGTAAAAGAAACAAGGATATACAACAAAAAGCTTAGTTTTTAAGTAAATTGTGAGGCAGTGCTCTATCTTGCTGCCACCACATTATTCTCCTTTGGTCCAACGCAACATCAGCAAAATAGTCTGACACTTCGGTACGCAGAATATTTAAAAATCGTTGTCCATTCAAGTTTTCCTGGAACATGAATGGCCCAATTAAAGGGTTGAGGATTATATGAATTGCGGGGTACTAAACGATCCGTGCTCCGCTAAATTTGTGTCCAATGTTAGGAACATTGCACGATGGGGCATTTCTATGAGAACAATACTAACCCCTTTTCATATCACGATTTTCGTTATTGGTAAACGGCATTTCACATCAACAATCAACCGAATTAAGGTTTATTTGGTTAAGTGGCAAACCCAACGCTGCGCGCGCCGCTTCATCCAAGTACGTTTCGTTGACGTTGCTTGGCAATGAGTCCGGCGGTCTGTAACCAAGCTCCAGTTGGGTACCTGAAGGTTTTTTGATTATTACACCATTGTTTTACCAAGATGTTATACATTGCGGAAATGAGAAAAAACGACTATCGGAAATGGCAAAAATTAACATGGCGCCCATAAGAAAAACAAAAGTTGGCCATGGGGACGCCACCAACTATAATATGTTAAAACCAATTCCTGAAATAGAATTAAGCAGTTTTTTTTTTTTAATTTACTCTACGAATTTATTTTATTTTTAATATTGTGTTTTATTAGTAGGCTTATAATGAAAAATGACCTAAAAACACTTTTTTAATAAATTCTGTTCATTCCAAATCGTTCAGTTGTTTTCAAATGCAAACTAGATTTGGCAATTTCTACTGTAATGTTTAAAAATCGATTTCAGTAGGTACAAGTACATTTTAGGTATAGGACATTGTCCACAAAGTTGATCTAAAATTTTCCATAGAATTGAGAAACGTATTCATTTGTTAGGGTTGCCATTTGAAAAGAAAACGATTTTTAGTACTTTTCTCGAATTCAACTTTGATCTTATAATTTGAATGTATAACTTTCGGAAGAATTCTACCGATGAGTCGATAATATGTTACCTTCACAACAATTTTGCCGGACAATTTTTTTCCGACGGTCACAGGGGATAATTTATAAGTAATTGAAAGTAAGTGTGCAACTGCGATAATATACAGGATGTTCCATTTCAAATATAAAACTTGACACGTTCCGGTGTAACCGGAAGTAACCGAAAATTCAAAATATTTTAGTTGACACGATCGTGTCCAACTATATAAGTTAACAAACGTTCAGTCTCTCTATTATTTAGTTCTCTATATACTATATACTACTCTATATACTCTATATACTCGTGGGAGACCATTTTTCGTATTTTTACGTTTTTCTGTTCATGTATAATAATTAGGTAGTGTATAATTAGGCATGTATAATAAATAGGTAAATAGGTGATAAGTTCGCGCAATCGGCCAATTTTCTGGAAACAACTCCTTAGGGCGGGGTTTTCAATGGCGGTCTTCTGTTTTTATTTTGGAAATTATGAAAATCGAACAAAATATTTCGGATATTATCTATTTATTATGTTAATATCCTTGTGAAGTTGATAACTTTTTTTATAACTAGAAATGAATACGGTCGTGCCGTATCATACGGACTTACCCTAATGATGAAATTAATCAAAGTTATGAGGTGATATACAGGCGGGGTGTAATTTTTAAATAAAACTTAAAAATTACAGCCACAACCTGGATTTGAACCATGGACCTTTGTATCGCTAGCACAATGGTCTATCCAACTGACCTATGGATGCGTATGACATCTGTTAGGGATAATTGTCATAGGCACAAAGGTCCCTGGTTCAAATCCAGGTTGTGGCTGTAATTTTTAATTTATTTATAAATTACACCCCGCCTGTATATCACCTCTTTACTTTGATTAACTTTTTTTATTTTTCAGAATAAAATTGTTAACATTAGTAGTATATATTAGATAGACATTTTATAAACTTCAGTCCTGGGCACAAATAACTGGACATCTAATATTTGACTAAACCTTACTGTTTGATAATGTTTGTAAATTATGATCGAGTTAAATAATTTTTGTAGTGATTGTAAACAAATATCATCAACGTTATCTCCCGTCTTTGCAATTTCGAAAAATAAATTCGTAGACTTTATTACACGGGTAGAATCAACATGTTGTTTTGGTGGTGTAACAGACACCCTATGGAGGAGGGGTTTTCAAGTAGTGTGGTACAAAGTCTTATCAATTCCCAAACATTTTTGTTTTTGAAAATTAATAAATTAGATATCGGGATGAATATCAGGTTATCTAAATTTTTGTAAAACATGCATATGTACAAAAAAACATTGCAATTTTGGCTTTAATGTTCAATAATGTGTTTTTAGTGTTTTCAACAGTTTAATTTTGAAAAATATTTTATTAGATAAATTAATATGTAACCGCTAGAAAGGTCATTTGTCAACCAAAATGTGATTTTGACAAAAATCATATAGGTACTTCAATATTTGTCGGAATGGCAAAAATTTAAAACATGCTGATAGAAATGCTAAAATTGTAATTTTTGCTTTAACTGAATCTTCACAAATATTCAGATATTGTGATCTATACAAAAACAATATTGAGGACTTGAGAATCTGGCCAAGCATCTTGGAGGACTTGGAGGACTTGAGAATCTGACCAAGCACCTTAACTTCTCCACAGGGTGGTTCAAACTGGAACCGTCAGACTGTCATGTTGATCCTCCAAGTATAATAGGCTGTTTAAGTTTTTATTTATACTATTAAAAATATATTATTATTTATTTTTTGTTATTTATTGATAAATTTCTTTATGTGCGGAAAAACAAAATCGGGTTACAAAACTTATTGAACAATAAAACTAAAATTGCTAAGTTTTACTTGTAATGCTGTATCTTTTACAAATATTCACATATCGAGACGAAACAAAAAAGCAATTGGGAATTGATACGGTTTTGTAAGAGGCTACGTGCGAACCTTAGTTTCTCTACAGGTGAGCCAACACGTTGTTGCTCCCTGCACAGCAGCTTAAGGAACTGATGTTTTCAACATTGCAGAAGCGGGTGATAATCTTTAAGAATGTGATTACAAAAGTTGTATTTGTGTCCTGGAGTGTAGTTGGCTGACTGTAAGTTAGTGTTTTTAAATTTATTTAGAAAAAAAATCTAACTCATATCTAAAATGTACTTAACGTAGAAAATGTAAAACATTCAAACTTTTAGCTGAAGATTATTGTACAAAAGGTAAAACAACTGACTTTCAACAAACTTTAAAGTCAAACATGACTACTTTTTGCAGGCAACTGTCATGGAATACTTCGTACATTCTTGCGTGCATTTACATTAAAATACACTATAAATTATCTCAGTTATTATTACGATATATAATAGGGTGGGCCGATTTCAATTCGGGAATGTGTATTGTGCAATCATGGAAACGGTGTGAGTTAATGAATGAAATAAAATACCTAATTTTTATTTGTTTGTTTTCATGTTTTGACCCGAAAATGCTTTAAAATTATTTTAATTTTTAATATTTTTTTATTATATTTCTTTTTAATATGGTATAATAGTAATATTAATATTAATAATAATAATCCACTCCTTAACATCCCCCAACAGCTTTCGCCACTGCGGGGGCATCGGCAGGCTCGAATTATCATTATCATGGCCCACGTCTGTGCGGGCCATTTACTCCTCGGCGTATGCTGAAATCCAAACAACTTAAGATGGGCTTCCAAATGAGTAGGCAACCAAATATACTTCATAATTTTATTCTGAGTATTTCAGCGAAATGATTAGGTATTTCCTTCCAAATTATACGTCGAACAGAACTTGAAACCTTTGCCGATAATACAAAAAATATCCGGCTCAATTCTGTCATGTATAGGTGACGAATTCTGTGAATATCGGCGTTTTTTGCTGAACGTAAGAAGACTACGACATAGTCATCAACAATCGTAAAATCCATCACCTAGACCCGATAGAATTGAGCCGGATATTTTTTGTATTATCGGCAAAGGTTACAAGTTTTGTTCGATGTATAACTTTAATAGAAATACCTGATCATTTCGGTGAAATAACACGAAATACTGACCTCAAAATTATGAGGTATATTTGGTAGCCTACTCATTTCGAATCCCACCTAAAGGCGTACCACAGACGCGGGCCATAATAATGATAATTCGGGCCTGCCGATGCTCCCATAGTGGCGAAAGCTGCTGGGGGATGTTAAGGCGTGGATTATTACTATTATTACTATTATATCTTATAAAAAAAATAAAATGATAAAACAATATCAAAAATTGAAATAATTTTAAAGGGTTTGCTTAACATGAATAAAAATAGATGTTTTATTTAATTCATTAACTCACACCTTTTCCATGATTCCATTCCCGAATTATATCATATTTAAAATACAAACAAAAAAAATATATCAAAAATTAAAATAATTTTTAAACTTTTTCGGCAGTTCAAAACATCAAAATAAAGAAAAATAAATTAGGGGTTTTCTTTAATTCATTAGCACACAAGTTTTCTACGACTGCACATTCCGGAATTTGAAAATTTAAAAAAATCGGCCAACCCTAATATATAATATTATTACAGTATGTTGTTGATCGCCGAATTCTCGACTATGTGTTATGTATTGTATTGTCATCAGACATAAGCAAGTGTACAAAATTTTATTAGATAAAAGTTTAAATGAAAAAATTCTTATAAGATTACATAATATAAGGTAATACTGGGTCATCAAAATTAAGCGTCCATGAAAAATTACAGTTGTCAGCTGTTTTCCATATACATTTCTTACGCCTCCAGTGGAAATAAGCTTTGGTATGCACTTAGCGGAAAAAATTAGTTTCATTGACGCTAGATGTTTATGACCTTATATAAGGGTAAAAACGTTTCAGACGGAACACATTTGGTTTTAACGAAGCCTACCTCAAATAACTTATGCTGCTTTGCTGTTTCTAAATTTGGTTTTTATTAACGAATTACTTAGAGCAGATGTTGAACTGTTGGTAAACAGAACTCGGTATGGTAAACAGAACCCCGAAGTGTTGCCCCTTATTTGAGTTACACCTTCGGTGTATGGAAATATAAAAAGAAAGAAGCTCTAACTGGTTACTTTATTCAGTATTGTTTTATTCATTAAATAATGGTGGCATCTCTTCATCGTTTAGTGGTTTGTCAGTCTGGCCTTCACCATCCTCATTGTTCAATGGCGGCTCGGTGGTCTTCTCTTCCCCTGATGTGTCGCCAAGAGTTCGTGCCTTTTGATTCTTGATTTTACTATACACATTTTTCAATTGTCCAAATACATCGCCCCATTTCTGATTTACCGTCTCGTCTCCAACATCGTCTATTTCCTGTTTCAAGTTGTCGATCTTTGATTGTAGATCATCTTTCACAGTTTTCTTTTCTTCATCTAAGGAGGGGTCGTAATTCCTCATCTGGGGTTTGTGGTGTCGTTGTTGTTTCGGATAAGACCTTACGCGCTGCCTATTCGGACCCAAGCGTGGTAATTTTCTTCTTTTGGCGTTTTGTTTACTGGAATATCCAGCCATGGGCATTGCGGGTTTTGGAACCGCCTGACCCATATGGTGATCTGAAATTAAGTTGTTACTTTGATTCGTCGTGCTAGAATATGTGATTTACCTACATGTATAAACAAGTTGTCATTACCACTGTAGGCGTGCCATTACACGCCATTATTCGCTAGATGTACATTATATCGAGCTTATATCGAACTACCGGGTGACCTACGTCATAGGTACGCCTGTTTTTTTTTGGTATGACGCTGGGCAAATGACATTTTGATAAATGCTAATACACAAAAATAGCAATTTTACTTTATCATACGCAGTATGATAAAGTATTGTAATTGTGCCGAAAAAAAAATTGAGATTTTAGCGGAAATAGGTCTTTTTGGGACGCCTGATCATTTTGACTAGGTACAAAAAATGTCTGCGCGCGTGTGTGAGTATGTGTGTATGTGTGTGTACCCGATTTTTGTGGCGACGATTCCGGAGAAACTACTAAAGGTATCGGGACGAAAGTTCATATTTAGAAGTTTCATGACCAAACTTAGAGCTGAAAAGCTTTTTGTTCAAAAGGGTCCAAAGGAACAGGATGTTTCCTCTAAGCAGTTTTCATTGATTTTGCAAATGAGGCCCCATTTCTGTATATTGTCAAAATAGTTAAATAATAAACTAAAGTAGAGGAAAATTTCTATAACTTATGTCTATGACATTTTTTGGTAAAATTAATAGTTTTGCTGTATGAGCAAATTCTGATCGAGATCGTGTCTGCATTAAAACTTAGTAAGCAAAGATTTCACAATTATTTTCATTCTGACAGTAGGTCTCGTCAAAGGTGTCAAATGCTGGTCTTTTGACAATACCTACTGTCAATATTATCCATCTACGTATTAGTGGGATTATACGGAGCTTGTCCTATAGCTCCAATGTGTAGTCTCGGTTCCAACAATGTGAGACGGAGATATATATTTTGTATATCGATATGGTGCCCGGGATAAACTGCGCATGCGTGGCCAGTAGTTATTAGGACCGTCGAGAGATGGCGCTACTGTATGTTAAAGTGCGCGGTCGATATTACCTCGGCCGTTAGCCGGTAATATTGGCATCACTAATGCCAAATCTGTGACAGCACATAGATAACCTTATACATGTGCCAGCTCACTAACGCCAAACAACTGACAGCCTATAGATAACCCTATACATGTGGCAGCTCACTAACGCCAAGCCACTGACAGCCCATAAATAAAGTTATACATGTGGCAACTGGTGGCAGCACTGTGGCAACCTATGGATCCAATCCACCCAATCGAATCCACGAATGGATGAGATAGAGATGTATGTCTCAACGCTACTGTTGGCACAGCCTTCTGTTACCAACATTCTTTATATCATTTTGTATTTATATGATATCCAAATATCTGTCAAATCCTGGCTAACTTGTTTTATTTTAATGCAGACACGATCGATCTCGATCAAATAGAATCTCATGCAGCGAAACTATTAATTTTATATATTGTATGATAAAATCATGTGACTGGCCACATAAGATTTTTTGTGGTACTTTTGAGATTAGTAATACTAATTTAGTATGACGTTTCCAGCAAAACATCAAGTATTTGGTGTCATTGTCATCGGAAAAATATGTTCTTGGGAATAATCAAGGTGTACCCAGGAAGTAAAATGACTCATTGGCAAAAAACCAATGAAATTACGGTAGAGAGCACCAGTAATACAATATCCGCGAAAATCGCTTTAGCTAGGGTTTATCTGAGTATTTTTGACTATTTACGCCAATTCATAGCATAACATAGCATAACATAGCATAACAATAACTTATGTTTTGTTGCCTTGATAAAAATTGACGATCGACATGTTTTTGTATTCAGAATGTCATCCTGATTGATGAAAATGTCACACAAATAATATAGGGTACCATTTGAAATTTCAATGATGTGTCATTTCCAGAAGTCAAGTCTATTAGCACTTCACTCAAAATTTCAATTGTCCAGAGCCAGAAATAAAACAAAATAAACGGGAGGAGCTATGGCATGGATCACCCGATAGATTATATCTAATCTTTTAGTACCGCGGAGAAGTTAGCCATAAAAGATATCCATAACTTTTTTTATCGAATTTTTTAATGGAACATATACCAAACGATAGAGAATTGTAGGTAATTATAAGGGCTAGCCACCCACGAACGCACCGGAGTTTTGCACCGTTGCCAACAACCCCTAAATGGCGATAGTACGTAACCACCCATATAGTAAAAATTCGCCGGCAGCCAGAGATAATTGTTTATAACTTTTACAAATATTATTGCATAACTTTCTTTCATACATCAAATTGTAGGTAATTACAAGGGCTACCCACCCACGAACGCTCGGAGTTTTGCACCGTTGCTAACAACCCCTAATCGGCGATAGTACATAACCACCCACATAGGAAAAATTCGCCGGTAGCCAGAGATAATTGTTTATAACTTTTACAAATATTATTGCATTACTTTCTTTCATACATCAAATTGTAGTTAATTACAAGGGCTACCCACCCACGAACGCTCGGAGTTTTGCACCGTTGCTAACAACCCCTAATCGGCGATAGTACATAACCACCCACATAGGAAAAATTCGCCGGTAGCCAGAGATAATCGTTTATAACTTTTACATCTGTTAGCGTATCAGGGGTCTACTGCTATGAGGAAAAGTCAATTTGCGGGAAAACTATTAGGAGAAAAGCGAAAATATGATATGGCAATCGGGGAAAAACGATGAGAAATCGATTCATCATTGTTACTTTCCATTTCGACCGAATTGATAATATGGGGGGGGGGCTAATTTCACACAAGATTTCGGAAAAAAATCATAATTTGTTTATGATGGGAAATAGGAAAAATCGGTTTGTGAAGCAAAAAAGTGCAACCGAAATGCTATTAATTTCATGTATTTGAATTTCTGAAAATTAAATATTGATGGGTGGGGGCTGGGTCAGCGTGAATTTAGCCCCCCCCCAGAAGAAAAATTAAATTTTCTCGAAAACTAAGGACGCAAACAAAGCTATTAAATGGCAATAGAGGGCAAACGAGTGGCAAACGATGGTATTTTTTTTCAAACATTTTCGTGACCATGGGGGCTAACTTTACACGGCTGCCGTTGGGTCGTGTCTCGTGACTCCCAATGAGTCGAGCGGAGTTATTAAATGTCTGTGAGCGGGAGGAGGACAGCGGAAGCATGTGGGGAAATGCTGTATTAGACAATGCTAACGGTCCAAAGCCAGAAAAGTTTGACTTCTGTAAAATCTTGCTAGTCAGATAATTTGCATGTGGTTGGCCTAAAATGCAAAGTTGGAGTACAAAAAGTTGTAAACAATATATGAAAAATTATAAACATTTATCTGTGGCTGTCGGCGAATTTTTACATAAGAGTGGTTACGTACTATTTCCATTTAGGGGTTGTTAGCAACAGTGCAAAACTCCGAGCGTTCGTGGGTGGCTAGCCCTTGTAATTACCTACAATTTGATGTATGAAAGAAAGTTATGCAATAATATTTGTAAAAGTTATAAGCAATTATCTCTGGCTACCGGCGAATTTTTACTATATGGGTGGTTACGTACTATCGCCATTTAGGGGTTGTTGGCAACGGTGCAAAACTCCGAGCGATCGTGGGTGGGTAGCCCTTGTAATTACCTACAATTTGATGTATGAAAGAAAGTTATGCAATAATATTTGTAAAAGTTATAAGCAATTATCTCTGGCTACCGGCGAATTTTTACTATATGGGTGGTTACGTACTATCGCCATTTAGGGGTTGTTGGCAACGGTGCAAAACTCCGAGCGTTCGTGGGTGGCTAGCCCTTGTAATTACCTACAATTTGATGTATGAAAGAAAGTTATGCAATAATATTTGTAAAAGTTATAAACAATTATCTCTGGCTGCCGGCGAATTTTTACTATATGGGTGGTTACGTACTATCTCCGTTTAGGGGTTGTTGGCAACGGTGCAAAACTCCGAGCGTTCGTGGGTGGCTAGCCCTTATAATTACCTACAATTTGATGTATGAAAGAAAGTTATGCAATAATATTTGTAAAAGTTATAAGCAATTATCTCTGGCTACCGGCGAATTTTTACTATATGGGTGGTTACGTACTATCGCCATTTAGTGGTTGTTGGCAACAGTGCAAAACTCCGAGCGTTCGTGGGTGGGTAGCCCTTGTAATTACCTACAATTTGATGTATGAAAGAAAGCTATGCAATAATATTTGTAAAAGTTATAAACAATTATCTCTGGCTGCCGGCGAATTTTTACTATATGGGTGGTTACGTACTATCGCCATTTAGGGGTTGTTGGCAACGGTGCAAAACTCCGAGCGTTCGTGGGTGGGTAGCCCTTGTAATTACCTACAATTTGATGGATGAAAGAAAGTTATGCAATAATATTTGTAAAACTTATAAACAATTATCTGTGGCTGCCGGCGAATTTTTACTATATGGGCGGTTACGTACTATCGCCATTTAGGGGTTGTTAGCAACGGTGCAAAACTCTGAGCGTTCGTGAGTGGCTAGCCCTTGTAATTACCTACAATTTGATGTATGAAAGAAAGTTATGCAATATTATTTGTAAAAGTTATAAATATTTATAGCATTCACCTGTCGAATTGCGCAGCAATTTCTCATTTTACAGACGCATTAGAGTAGGATGTCTTAAGGGTAGTATCCTGTTAATACCGTCGTCGGATGCACTATTTCATGTGCTTTATGAATTGGCTGACGTCGATTCTCTGTGATGTCGGTGGACGGAGTAATTTGCAATTGAGTATATAAACGTCGGGCGCTCTTATTAGGTACCGCTCTCTTAATTAAATCAAATTTTAGGCAAAACCTTCGATAAATTTTTGGTGCAAAACTATGGGATATACTACTTGAACAGCTCTATCGTTTGGTATATGTTTTATTAAAAAATTCGATAAAAAAAAGTTATGGATATCTTTTATGGCTAACTTCTCCGCGGTTCTTTTAGTTATTTTAGAGCTAAAACGGGTGGTTAACAGTGGCAGATGCGTCATAATGAATGTTAATAATAATAACTTATTATTATTTATTTATTAACTTTATTAAAAAGAGAAAGTTTCCCTATGCAAGCAGGGTAAACCCACGAGTGGTTGGAGTATGTACTTGGGTGCCAATGCAAATTTGGGAGAGCCAATGTATGCTTAAGCCTACATATATTTTTAAGGTATACAGAGGTTAGATTAACTTTTGATAATTAAACGTGCCGTTCGATTGCGAAAAGTGCATTGAAAGATTTAAGAAATTACCTATAGATAGTATAATTGTCATAAAGTAGCTATTAATAAGTCATAACCGATATATTTATTAGAAATACATGTGTACAAAATAAAATGAACAAATATATTTCATTTATATGTACCTATGGCAATAGTTGAACGCATATATATTCTCTCCCTTCAGCGTCCTTTGGAGGTATGAAGTTATCCGTCTCCTCGATGGGCAGTATTGAGGGTGCCTTGTCTTTAAAATCCATGTGTCTTTCGTTTGGTCTATAATTTGTAGGTAATTATCAAGTACTTTATTTTCAGTTTGAAAGTGACATATTTTAGGTTTTTTATTTCCTTAGATAATTCGTTGTAAGTTTTGATTTCTGTTCTGTATTTATGAACTCGCAGGTGTGTTTGATTTCTAGTGTGATGTCCATGCATCGTTAGCATCATATCACTCTTTGTAATTCCTTGTGTAATTTTATGTGGTATGAAAGTCATGTGGGTTATTGGCATTACTTCGATCGTTGGTGTTAGTTTCGGTATTGTATATACAGTGTGTCCCGAAAGTCCGCACCATATGGAAAACTTTTTTATTGTGCATTTATCCGAAAATTTAATTCTTTATGAAAGTTCTTTATGAAACCAAAACTGCAACAGTCAAATATGTAAATTTCGGTGCCATATACCGAGCAATTCAAAATATGTGAATTTGTGATAAGAGTAAAGTACCTTTATTTTCATTATTATCGTCAAACTTTATTTGGAAATGTTGTTTAGAAGTGAAATTTATATTCAAATATGAAGTCAGACAGTGTGACAAATATTGGTAACTGCCAGTAATAGTAAAACGATCTTTTTAATCTATTTTTTTTAGAAATTTGAATACATTTTTTATATTTTTTGTTATTTTAGAATGATAGCTAATGTTTATTTAGAACTAGCGCAAAATTACTCATTTTCTTGATGCGAAGTTGTTATTTCACCCTGTAGATATTAATATGTCATACAACTAATTCAGGAGCGTGACTCATCTTTTATTCGGTTAATATTAATGACTGTGGATAGGTTTATAATAGTAGTTACCCATCTACAGCGAGCGATTCTCAAGTGGTGGTAGGCGCGGTACTACCACTTATGAAGTTTTATTTTCACTGATACTATTTTAATAAAAATAACTAAAGCATCAAACATCTAATGTTTCTTGTATTAATTATGACTGACTTACCCGTTATTAAGTTAATAACTATATAATAAATATATAATTATGACTACGTTAATAATGATAATTTATTATCTATGAACTTATTTTATTTCTACTACTTATAATTACAATAGTACATACATTAATACAAATTAGTTTATGCGCTGTAACTTTTAAAACAATGCTTACACTCCAAAAGTTGAATTTGATTTAATACATGGAGAAAATAGACCGCACCGAGATGTTGCTGCTATTTACACTGAAAGACACCCACACAACCAGCATAATTAAAAAATTCAAACAGCCTGGGTCTGTTGAAAATAGCTTCTAGAAACCCCACAAAAAAAATATGTTGCCAAAAATGAGGACACAAGTTTGCCAGTGTTGCAAGAAGTAATCGTGCATAAAACGACTTCTGTTCGACAAATTGCTGCACACAGCCAATGCAGTAAATCAATAGTACATTAAATACTAAAACTAAACAAGTATCACCCTTATCTTATAAACCAAAACTTATAAGGATGTACACTAAAAGAAACAGACTGTGACATCAGGTATGACTTTGTCATCTGGTTTGAAGGGCAAATGGAAGAGAACAGATTTCTTTTTTAAATATTCTTTGGACAGACGAGGCAACATTTACGTCAAAGAACAGCCCCATTCTTCACAAATATGCCGGTGGTGCGCACATGAAAACCCGATGTTTACAAGAGAATGCCGAGATCAGTACCATTTTAAGACTAATGTTCTGTATGGTATTTTGAATAATCAAATATTTGGCCCTTTTTTCGTCAAAATTTAAATGGGGAATTATATCCTCAGTTCCTGAACAGAGGGTTGTCACCTTTTTGGACAATTTGCCGTTAATTCAACGGGCCCCAATTTGGTTCCAGCTTGATGATGCGCCCATACATAATATAAAGTGTGTCAAGAACTTTTTAAATCATAAATTTGGCCATCAGTGGATAGGCAGAAATTCGGAATTAAGATCCTGGCCACCTAGATTCCCCGACTTTACCCTGTTAAATTTCTCTTTGTGGGCTTACGTAAAAAATAAGGTATACAAACACAGACCATTTAGAGATATAAATCATTTAGAGGAAACTATACAACATTGTATCCAGAACATTCCACCGAATTTTGTTAGTAATGCGGCGAAAGACGTTCCTAGAAGAATGTTTTTATGCATAGAACGAGACGAAAACCACACACTGGATTAATAGATATTTAATAATTCTTCCGACGTTTAGTTTTTAATGTGTACTCATGTATGTATTTTTGTAATTGTAAGGAGTAGAAATAAAATAAATTCATAGATAATAATAATAATAAATTAATAATACTAATAAATTAGTATTATTAACATATTCATAATAGTTATTAACTTAATAACGGGTAAGTCAGTCATAATTAATTCAAGAAACAATAGATGTTTGATGCTTTACCTATTTTTATTAAAATATTATCAGTGCAAATAAAATTTCTTAAGTGATAGTACCGCGCGTACCACCACTTGAGAATCGCTAGCTGTAGATGGATAACTACTATTATAAACCTATTCGCAGTCATTACTATTAACCAAATAAAAGGTAAGTCATGCACCTGAATTAGTAATTGTATGATATATTAATATCTACATGGTGAAATATCAACTTCGCACCAAGAAAATGAGTAATTTTGCGCTAGTTCTAAATAAACATTAGTTATCATACCAAAATAACAAAAAATATAAAAGAATGTATTCAAATTTCTAAAAAATATATTAAAAAGATCCTTTAGTATCACTGGCATTTACTAATATTTGTCACAAGAGTAATAATTTAGAAGAAAATTGAAAATATTTTTTTTCAAGGTAGGTGGCTCTGACTTCATATTTGAATATAATTTTTACTTCTAAACGACATTTCCAAATAAAGTTTATCTATAATAATGAAAATAAAGGTACTTTACTGTTCAAATTCATATGTTCTGAATCGCTCAGTATATGGCACCGAAATTTACATATTTGACGCTTGTAGTTTTGGTTTAATACGAGCCGCCAACTTTTATAAAGAATAACATTTTCTGAGAAATAGACAATAGAAAAGTTTTCCATAATATGGTGCGAACTTTCGTGGACACACTGTATAATCTTCAGGGCTTTATTTTGCTGTCTTTGGAGTTCGTTTATAAGCTTGTCGTGAATAGCGCCCTATAAACTTTTCCATACAATGTGGTATAATTTTTCTTAATTTGTTTAATTCTGCTATGGTTCTTGGTTCACTGTCCCTCACACTTTTGTCATCTGGGGTCTGTTGCGCAGATAAGTTCGGAATAGTTGTAGATTAGTATGCTTTATACCCATTGACTCCAGTTTTTCCAGCAGCCACTTCTTACTAACAATGTCAAAAGCTTTCTTCAAATCTATGAAGATCCTTGTTACGTCTGTCTGCTATCTAATTTTTTGTGATAAAACTAATTAGGTCTGTTACTGCCGACACTGTTCCCGTCTGTTTCTGGAAAGCATATTGATGTTTATTTATAATGTTATATTTGGTCACGTGATGTTCCAGTCTAATCTTGAGTATGGTTTCTAAAACTTTGTTCAAGGCCGAGGTCAAGAGATTGGTCGATAGTTCTCGCATTGTTATCTGGTGCTTTTTTATAGATTGGAATGATTGTTATCATTTTCATGGAATTTAGGTAGTTGCCCTCATGAAGAATTTTGCTAATTAACTTGGTCAATATCAGAGCTAACGATTCGTAATTTGATTTTATGATCTTGTTCGTAATGCCGTCATGGCCTGCAGCAGTGTTGGGTTTAGTTTGTGTAATGTGTATAGTTCACTCAATTTCTTTTTCTGTTGTGTCTTCGAATATTGCCGGCGAAATAGAAAGAGACCTTATGGGCGCTGTATCAATCTTGTGGTTTTTGACTTGGTATTTCCCTGTTTGCGAAGTACGTATTTGTTGATCTCGTTGACTATTTCCTTCTTGTCTTTGTCCGTTTGTAGTTGTCATCTCATTTATTGTTTTCTTTATCTCGTTTTTTTTTTGTTTAAAACTTTATTTATCAATTGGCATGTTTTTTCAGAGTTCTGTTGGTAGTTATTGAATTTGTTACAAAAATACTTCTTCTTTTCTTCCTATAGTACTTTGTTATTTTAATTTTAATTTGTAAGTATTTTTTTTTCTTAGTTCTTCGTTTCTCAAGTTTTTCATATATCTTTTATGAATTTTATTGCTTTCTGTAATAAGTTTTATTGTGTCCTCTTTCATTCAAGGGTATTACGGTCTACGTTTTACGCGTTTCGCCGTAAGCATTTCTTATTTTTCCATTACTTTTGAGAATTTGTAAAGTCATCTGTGTCTTCAGGATTTATTTGTCTTATCTCGGGATTAATGTTTGTCATATCTATGTGCATGTATTTGCTGTGAATGTATTTAAATGTCTGTCTTTGTATTATGCTCTTAACGCGTATTAACACAGGAAAATGGTCAGATACCGGGTGATGCAATTTCGAGCCTCACCATGAGGATCTCACTTATTACTAGAGATAGAGCCTATGTTTAAATTTGGCAGTGTCGTATTTTTGTGTTGATCAATTATCTGAAAAGAAATGTAAGCTATAATTTTTCATTTTGAAGATATTCGCAAAAAACTGAAATGTTATGATATCGTTTTTAATTTCTTAAAATGTAGACCAAAACCAAATGTAGTTAGACATTTGAAACAAAAACACTCTATAGCTACTTTTTAACAAGGAATGGCCAACTTTTGTTTTTCGCGCCATGCGCCATGTTGAATTTTGGCATTTTCCGATAGTGTTTTTTTCCATTTCCGCAATGTATAATATGTTGGCATTAGTTTTTAAAACGACGGTGTAATAATGAAAACAAAAATCTTTTTCGCGTTGTTTGTCGTGCTTATCAGGCACCCAACAGGAGCTTGGTTACAGACCGCCGGACAGACCAAGGGTGCTTTGGATTAACAACATTCAGATTGTAAAAGAAGTTTATACAACAAAAAGCTTATTTTTATTGTGAGGCGGTTCTCCATCTTGCTACATTATTCACATTATCCACATTATTCTCCTTTGGCCCAACTCAACATCGTCAAAATAGCCGCATATCGGTGCGCAGAAGATTTAAAAATCGTTTTCCATTCAAGTATTGATAGCAGAATTAGCAGAACAAACGTTGGTGCAGTGAGAGAGAAAAGTTTTTAATAATCAATCAATAAACATACATAGTTACGCATAGTAACAATTACGATTTCAACACAATATAGTAGCCTAAGGTTGACGACGCATCTTCTGCTCCAACACCCCTTCTCGTTGTCAACCTCTTGATAATTTTAATTTAACTAACATTTTTAGCAAACGATCCTTGGGTAGTGGTTTTGTTAACATATCGGCTAACATATCTTCCGTTTGACAGTAAACAAATCTCACGAGGTCATCTTCAACCAAATTTCTTATGTAATGATATTTGACGTCGATGTGTTTCGACCTAGCTGTGCACCTCTCGGAGTTGGCCATAGCAATACAACCCTGGTTATCCTCAAACAAAGTAGTTGGACCATCTAAATTCAAACATAAGTCAACTAATAACTGCCGTAACCACATCAGCTCTTGGCAAGCAAATGCAGCTGCTACATACTCTGCTTCCGTAGAAGAAAGAGCAACAACCGTCTGTTTCTTGCAACTCCAAGCTACCACTGCGGTGCCAAGTCTAAACAGATAGCCACTTGTCGATTTTCTGTCCCTGCCATCACCAGCCCAGTCAGCATCAACAAAACCATCCAGCACTAATTCGTGTGCACCAAGAACCAATTTACTGTTGCGAGTCTTAGAAAGATATCGAATGACCCGCTTCACAGCACTCCAATCTTTTTCTGTAGGACAAGTGACTCGTCTGCACAGAATACCTACTGCAGAAGCAATGTCAGGTCTAGACACAGTTGCAAGATATAACAAACAACCGATTGCCTTGCGGTATTGTGTGTTGTTCGGTAATACTTTGCTGTGCTGGTCTGAAGTAGACAGAAAATTTGTCTCCATCGGAGTAGACGCCGGCTTTGCGTTTTGCAGTCCAAATTCCTTTATCAACTCTTCGATCTTGAGTGTCTGGTGGAAAGTATAGCAGCCATCGGGTAATTTTTCAATCGAGATTCCTAAATAATGGGTGACTGGACCAAGATCTTTTGTTTCAAATACTTCGTTCAGTTTAGTACATACATTCGTAATTATATCCCCCTTCTCGCTCACTACAAGTAAGTCATCTACGTACACTAAAACGTATGTGAGCGATTGATAGCCTTCTTTTCGTACGAACAGACATTGATCAACACTTCTCTTAAATCCCTGTTGCTCCAGAGCAACAGTAACTTTCTTGTTCCATACTCTTGCAGACTGACGACGACCGTATATGCTCTTTTTGAGACGCAAAACCTTACCAGGGTGCTCAATAAAACCTGGTGGTTCCTTCATATATATCTCTTCTTCTAATTCGCCATTTAGAAAAGCACACTTTACATCCATGTGTCTGACTTCTAATTTCTTTGTTGCAGCTACTGTTAAAAGAATCCTAAGCGTATTGTACTTTACCACAGGCGCAAAAGTCAAATCATAGTCCTCTCCATATTTCTGTGAGAATCCTCTGGCAACTAGTCTGCCCTTGTAACAATCAATTTTGCCTTCGCCATTGAACTTCGTCTTAAAAACCCATTTGCAGGAAATTGCTTGGCGCCCTTTAGGAATATCGCAAGGTTCCCAAACCTCTAATTCTCGGAGCGATGCAATTTCCTTTTCTGCTGCTTCACGCCATTTTCTTTGTTCTTCCTTTGGTAGAGAAAGCATTTGATTCCACGAAGATGGATCTACGTTTTCTTCCTGTTCTCTAATATTATATATCAATCTTTGTGGAGGAACTCCTTTATTAGTCCTTTCAGAACGTCTTATAGTAGGGCTACTGAAAAGGTTCCTTTTTAAATCGGGTTCAACTTGCGGCGTAAGTTGCGGTTGTACTAAATTTGGAATGTCATCAAATAGCTCTTCATCAAATCTAACTGTCCTAGAAACGCATACTTTCTTTGTTTCGGTATTTAAAATGCGATATCCGATCAGCGATCATCGAATCCCACCAAAACTCCTACTACTGCCTTATCTTCAAATTTTCGTCTCCTTTCCTTTGGCACAAATGAGTATGCCTTTGCTCCAAATACTCGAATATGATCTATATTTGGTCTCTCACCAGTCCATAGTTCAAACGGAGTGACATCTACAGAACGTGTTGGTAATTGGTAGTCTATTCTGTAAATATGCGGATGTCAATAGTGCTTCTCCCCAAAACTCTTTACTTAGGTGTGCGTCAATGAGCATACAGTTTGCCATCTCAACAAGTGATCTGTTCTTTCTTTCTGCCACACCGTTCTGTTGAGGAGTATACGGCACTGTTAGTTGATGTAGAATACCCCTTTGGTTATAAAAGCTTTGTAGAGTTTTATTAATAAACTCTCCTCCGTTGTCTGTCCGTATTTTCGCTACCTTTTTTCCAGTCTGATTTTCAATCATAGCTACAAAACTTTTTATTACAGCTGGTACTTCATCCTTTGTTTTGATTAATGCTACGTGGCAAAACCTAGAGTAGTCGTCAATAAAAGTTATAAAATACCTGTTACCACTCGGTGATCTAGTGGGCATTGGGCCACAAACATCACTATGAATTAACTCTAGTATCCTGGATGATTTCGACTCACTATCTTTAAAAGGCGTTTGAGCCAGCTTTCCACGAATACAGCTGTCACACCGCTTAACTCTAACTGTTGCGCAATCAGTAATCCTGCCCATTCCTTTAGCTAATTTATTCAATTTAAATACAGCAGCAACATCACGGTGTCCCATTCGTCTGTGCCACAAACTAATACAATTTAAATGAGGACAACTTCTCGAATAGTTTGCCATTCCACGTGGCAAAGATCTAGCAAGTTGTAGATAATACATTCTATCTACCAGACTTGCTATCGCAACGATGTCCTCTTCTCTGGATATTAGACAATTCTTGTCTTTGAATAAGACACAAAATCCTTTTTCAAAAGTTTAGACACCGAAAGCAATCCACTGGCCAGCGAAGGCACAAATAGGACGTTCTCTACCAGAATATCTAATACAGTCCCATCCTGATTCAAACACCTAATTGTTCCGGAGCCTTGCCCATGAATTGCAACAACCGATTTATCAGCCAGGTACAATGACGACTTCACTGGTTCAAAAGTTTCGAAGAAACTGCGATCACCAGTCATGTGTGACGTACAGCCGGAGTCAACAATCCATTTACTAACCATAAAAGCTGCTGATCTGTCAATAGTAATGACATGTGCCAATTACTACTCCAACGCTCTGTAGCACATCGGCTCTGATCCAAAGCTCTATCTAAGGGCAATTTGCTCGTACATGACCTTGCTTGTGACAAAGAAAACATTCACGTGTATCTTTGAATGCCTTCTTTCTCAGATCTTTCGCCTTGAAGGCCAAGTCATCCTCTGATGCATTTTCTTCTCTTCTACGAGACTCGTCTATGAGTTTTCCATGAACATACTCAACAGTGAGTTCACTCTCCACTCTTGCTTCCAATGCAGTAACAAGAGTATCATACGACGTTGGCAGACTATTAAGCATTATAGCGACAATATCCTCATCAGGAATTTGCTTTCCTAATCCCAAAAGAGTATTTATTAGTTCTCTTATTCTACCTAGATGAGCTTGCATTGTACCAGACGTGAACCTGATTGAATACAACCTTCGAAGCAAGAAAAGCTTTGTGCTCAAGCTCGGTCTTTCATAAAGCTTCTGTAACGCAGTCCACATGTCATGGGCTGTCTCCAATCCTGCGAGATGAACTAGCTGGTCATCCTCAACAGCCAGTCCAATTACCGCTACAGCCTTGTCATTCAGACGTTGCCATTCTGAACTAGCTTCCTGGGGCTTTTTGGGCTTCTGTTTCATAACAGTGTTCCATAACTCATCCCTCAGTAACACCATTTTAATTTTCATTTTCCACGTTTGATAGTTTACTCCATTTAATTTGGTTATTTGGGGAACGTCCTTTAAACTGAGTGACATTCTAAACTCGATTGCAGTAAGAACGCCTCCACAACGTACTGACCTCAAACCAAAGACGAAATTATTGCGGAAACTCTTATAATTCTGGGCCCATAACCTGATAGCAGAATTAGCAGAACAAACGTTGGTGCAGTCAGAGAGAAAAGTTTTTAATAATCAATCAATAAACATACATAGTTACGCATAGTAACAATTACGATTTCAACACAATATAGTAGCCTAAGGTTGACGACGCACATTCTGCTCCAACAAGTATAATCCTGGAAAATGAATGGCCCAGGTAAAGGCTTGAGGATTATGTGAATTGCGGGGTTTACTAAACGATCCATGCTACCCTAAATTTCTGGCCAATATGAGGAATATTGTACGATCGATGGGTCATTTCTATGAGAACAATAATAACCCTTATCATACAATGGTTTTCGTTATTGGTAAACGGCATTTTGCATCCACAATCAACGACATAAGGCTAATTTGGTTAAATGGCAAACCCAACGCCGCGCGCGCCCCTTGATCCAAATGCATTTCGTTGGCGTTGCTTGGCAACGAATTCGGCGCTCTGTAACCTAGCTCCAGTTGGGTACCTGAAGGTTTTTCTATTATTACACCATTGTTTTAAAAACTAATGCCAACATATGATATATTGCGGAAATGAGAAAAATACACGCGATCGGAAAATGTCAAAATTCAACATGGCGCCCATAAGAAAAACAAAAGTTGGCCATGATTACGCCGCCATCTTTGATGTTAATTCAAATTAAAAAATAACACTGCATTCCTTATTAAAAAGTAGCTGTAGAATGTTTTTTTTTTTCAAATGTCTAGTGATCTTGGTTTTAAATAAAAAAATAAAAATGATATCTTAACATTTCAGTTTTTTTGCGGATATCTTCAAAATGAAAGATAATAGCTTAAATTTCTTTTCAGATAATTGATTAATACAAAAATACGAAACTTTGCCAAATTTAAACATAGGCTCTATAATAATAATAATAATAACCCTGATAAGCGAGATCCCCATGGTAAGCCTCGAAATTGAATCACCCGGTATGTTGTGGACAGTATTGCTATAGATTCGATTATTATTATGCGGTCATTTGTTATTATATGGTCCAATATCGTATTATTTCCCAGAGCATTTGTTATTGTGTAGTTTTTTCCCTATTTTATACATAATGGAGTAGCCACCTTCTCTGAGAATGTTCTGATACTCCGTAGTTACATTGTTATTTTCTCCAATGTTTATGTTGAAATCTCCTACGACTATGTGTTTCGGGTTTCTGTTGGTTATTCTGTTCTTAAGACATTCTTTAAGTTGTTCGAAAGCTATTAGCTATGAGGTGGTTTGTAGACTATAGTGAATATAGTGATATGTTTTTTTTTAGTTCGTGTGGTATACCTACTGTAATTACTTCTACCCGTCGCTGTGTTGTTTTTTGTTGAACTCTGTAATCTATGTCTTTTCTGATATATAAGGCTAGCCCGCCTCCTCTTGTCTTAGATAAAAATTTTGCTTCATAGTTGTTGACTTATATAGCGATTCATCGAAGGGTTTTAACCAAGTTTCGTTTAGCGCTATTATTTCAGGATTGTGGTGAAGGTGCAAACGCGCCCTCTGTGGCTCTGGAAATGCTGCTGGATCTTCCCCCACTGCATGTAGAGGTGGAGGGTGAAGCCAGAATGGCATCGTACAGATTAATACACATAGCAGAACATGTGCTGCAAATGGTGGAATTCGAGCCTAATAGATTTATGACGATGATTTAGTCGGACGAACTACTGGGCATGAGAACTGATAACATCCCTGCCGAATACAGCTGGGAGACATCCTTCAATGTTCTACTACCAAGTAGAGACTACTGGGGAAGGAGGGAAGCTTCTCTGCTCCAGGCCGATGGGTCCTCCTGGTTTACCGATGGCTCCAGTACCAACCTTGGCACCGGTCTAGGAGTCTACGGACGCAAACCAAGAACAGAGATATGCTGCAACCTTGGCAAATTTGCGACTATACTACAGGCAGAGATAACTGCTGTCTGCGCCCAGGAAATCTTCAAGAGAAACTGGGTAGGCAAATCAATTAAAGTCTTCTCTGACAGCCAAGCAGCTCTACGCTCGCTGGCGAGCAGCAGATGCCAATCTCTCGTCGTAAAAAACTGTAGGAGAACATTATTCGGTCTGGGGAAAGCAAACAGAGTCACTCTCGTATGGGTGCCTGGCCACGCTGGCATAAAGAGAATCGAAGTTGCCAATTCCCTGGCCAGTGTGACGGCAATACAGTACCGGAGGGGCCAGAACCGATTCTTGGAATTCCGAGCACCGTCGCAAAACGCTCGATCAAGAGATGGATGGTTATGAAATCCTTGGACTTCTGGTCAGGATGCCCATGGATGAGACATTTCAGGCCGGTGACCACATCAACATCCAAAGTCAGAACTGAATCATGGCTGAACTTAAGCAGAGTGGACATCAAAACTATGACTGCTGCGTTCACGGGACACTACCGACTTCGGCATCATCTTACCAAGATAGGACTAACCGATACCACTGAGTGTCGCCTATGCCTGGAGAGTGGAGGATGATGAAACAATGGAGCATGTTATCTGCTCCTGTCCAGCCGCGGATGGCATCAGGGTAAGGATTTTTGGTACGGCCGAAATCAAACTACCAGACCTGGAGAACACACCACCCGATAGGATAAACAGGCTCCTTAAAGAACTGAATCTGGTCTGTCAAGTATAACAATTAGCTACTAGTAGTAGTAGGTGAGCCACATTAGACCCCTGCGGTCGCAGTGGATGGCTGGTTGAGCGGCCTACTCACGCTTCTCGAATTCTAATTCTAATTCTGAAGGTGTGGTATTATATCGATGTTGTGGAATTTATTTCTTATTCTTCGAATGTTCTGTATGTGTATAGAATATATTTCTATTTCTTATGTTATTGTTTCCACATCCTCCAACTTCTCATCTACGCCGCCCACACTCTTCCTCTGCTGTCCCGCTATCACAATATTATTTGCTATTTTATTTTTCTAATTTTGTTCCAGAGTATCTTCCAGCTTTCCAATTCTTTTCTTCATGATTTCCTTCTCTTTCTTATCTTCTTTGATTTGTTTCTTTAGTTCCTTATTTTTCGCTTTAAGGACATCTAGGATATCCACAATCCGTAAGATACTGTACAGATTTACTGAGTTCTTTGATTGTAAGATTAAGTTCCTCCATCTGTATCTGCTCCGGCTCGCTGTCACTTGCGTCGTCGGGTTTCTTGCTTCTAGGTTTTGTAGTGTAGTGGGCAAAAACATAGGTAGGAGGAACTAAACAGGGCAACAACGCTTCACACTCGGCGGCCTATCAGAGTGGCTAACGAGACGTACAGGAGTGCCACAGGAGACAAGTACGTCAGTTCAATAAGAATATTCCAAAATTGAGTAATAAACTACTATTATTTCCAAAAAAATAAGCCCATATAAACTAAAAGCCCAACAAATTTAGAACACCAAAGTAAAAGATGCAGTTATCTTGTAGACTTATTGTAGACACGTGTTTCGGACTATTAGTCCTCATCAGTACGGTATAGCCAAGGAGTAAGAAGGACAATCAATGGAAAAACACTCAAATGGAGACCATAAGGGGGGTGCCCAATGCCGCCATCTTCAGGAAGATGTTGTGACTGAAGCACCAAATTGGCGACATTGGGCACCCCCCTTATGGTCTCCATTTGAGTGTTTTTCCATTGAGTGTCCATCTTACTCCTTGGCTATACCGTACTGATGAGGACTAATAGTCCGAAACACGTGTCTACAGTTGCTTCTTCGTATGACGGAATTGCCCGACAAATTACCTTTCTCCTTGTGATCAAGTAGAGCCAAGTAGAGCCAATCGCAACCAAATTGGGATGCTGAAGTGTGGCACTAGATCGGAACCAAAAGCAATTTCCTGTGGAGTTCCGCAGGGCAGCCTTCTAGGACCAATATTGTTTTTAATCGCCATCAATGATTTACCTAGTTTGTTTCCCGATGACACAAAACCACTGCTTTACGCTGATGATACCAACTGTCTCTTGTCATCGGCGTCTCTGTGTGACGCTATTCGTTTGGCTCGCGCAACCACGGATGTAATGACGGAGTGGAGCAGTGCTAATTGCTTAGATATAAACTCTAAAAACATCATTCTTCCATCAAACTTCTAAAACATCATTAATGCAATTTTTGCCGAAAGATCGTTCACTTAGGGAGAGCTGGTTGATACGCATGAATGGAAATACTATACACCAGCGGGAATCGGCGGACTTTTTAGGCGTGACGATAGACCATAAGATCAGTTGGGAAGCCCATTGTTCTAGACTATGTGCTAAACTTTATGCCTTTAGGTATCTTTTCAGGAGTGTCAAACAAGCTGTATCCCTTCCAACTATGAAGCTCTTATATTACGGTCACGTGCACTCCAGACTATCTTACGGAATTATTTGCTGGGGTTCGTCTGCTCACATGGCAGATATCCTACTAGCTCAAAAGAGCATTATCCGCGAGATGGTTTCTGTTGGCTCGAGAGTGTCGTGTAGGCCTATTTTTCGTCAGCTAGACGTATTAACAGCGCCTGCAGTGTATATTTTTGTTTCTTGTTTGTATATTAAGAAAAACATAGCGAAATATCCAACTCACACCAGTATTCATAGTTATAAAACCCGTAATTGTGATGCGCTTTATGTACCGTGCGCTAGAGCTGACATACTCGCGAATAGCCCCGCCGTTGCACCCATGAGATTGTACAACGGACTTCCAAAACACATTACTGATTGCGTTAGCGTCATGATGTTCAAGCGAACATTGAAAGCATTTCTTATTTCAAAGGCGTACTATGCCATCGATGAGTTTTTGTTAGATGTAAATACTACTTAGGCAATATGTATTGTTTTCTCGAAATTCCTTATTTTTGTATTGGTGACGTGCCTAATATCCTTGCTTTTATTTTCTTTGTACTTGTATTTGATCATGGCTAATAAAGAATTTGAATTTGAATTTGAATATATTTTTTCATGATCTCATACATGTTTACTAGATGTCTCATATATCTATATATCTACTAGATGTCTCATCCATCCAATTTTCTATTTCATTTCGAACAGGTTATATACTTAATTTTGTGAAAAAATTTACAATAATATTAACAAATAATAAAAAATTAACACAAAAATTGCCGCCCCAAAAAGTTGGCGCCCCAGGGCTATAGCCCATTTAGCCCTGTGGTTAGGGAGGCCCTGCACGCAGCACATGTTAACAGTTGTTTACAAAACAAACCATAAGCTGACAGAATTAAGAAAGTCGACCAGAGCGCTTTTTTGTGCAGAGAAACTCTGAGAAAAGTTCTGGCGGATAACTAATGCGCCACCGGTGTCATAATCGTTACCCCCACCTCTAGTATGCACGGGGCCAATACCTTCTTTTTACTTCTCTAAAGACTTTGTAATTACTAAACTCCCAACATGTGATACATGCTGTATTCAAGACAGGATCAAGCCATAACTGTGTTATTAATTATATGATTCCAAGTTAATCAAGCATTTTTCAGGGCTTTTAGGAGTTTCAGGGGAAAAGATATTGGTCAATACAGGTAATATTTTTGGTGTTTTTATTGGCGTGATATCCGTGGTCGACACCGTAGTTCCCAGATTACAAAAGCCTTAATCCCAAAATTCCTGGACTATTCCCGCGAGGGATTGGAAACCCTAGGTTGCACCCCTGGCTGCACTAACACCACGTATGGACCAAAATTTTGTTAAAAAATACGAGAATAGGTAAAGATATAAACCATGTAAAAACCACGTACAATTTGTGGTTTTAATCTCTGCTGTCAGAGAATATCTTTATCGATCACATAAATCGATTGATGGTGCAGGCGCTGCATAATATGTATAACAATTTAACTAAAAATAGTACTTTACGGGATGTTTCAGTTTCAAGAATAAATATGTTATGATGTACCAGCACCAATTTTTTCACTTGTGTTAATCTACCCTAATTTACTACAGTGGCGACCATGTCAAATTATAATCATCAAGAAAAGATAATTTATAGAAATAGTGATGGAAACCATGACTATTCTTTCGACTAATCTTTAAGAAGTTAATGAAGTTAAAGCGCTTTGACAGCAACGTTAATGTCACGATTGGTCGTGTAAGCAATGGCTTTTATTACTTTTCTTAGGGCCGGGCCGCTTTTCAGGTCTAGGTTGACCGCCAGTAACCGGAAGTGAACCGACGGTTGAGAGCCTTGTCTAGAGCCGGACGTTAAACGTTTAACCGTACATTATACACAGAAATTGTCGAATAACGGGCGGTTGACGACTTACCTGCCGTCACCCAAATATTATAAAACTGGCCCTTAAGATTAGAAACCGTAGCCTTGTTGGTAAGAGAGACCAATAGGATAAACGATTTCTTAGAGAAACTGTAAGGAAAGAAAAGAAAACACTTGAAAGTTGTAGAAGGGATACATACCGCAAAAGACTACAGGGTGCTGCTCGCGACACTCCATGGTATTCAAAAATATAATCGCGTACGGCATGTGTGCACACAAGTGGAGTATGGGCGGTTATATGATTAATAAATTAATTACGAAATGATTTAATCTTATTATTTCCGTCAAATTTCAATACAGTTATTAGTTTAAAAGACAGAAACGCCAAAATTATTTTCTTAGTTGGTGGTAATAATAAACAGTTTAGTAAAGCGCAAAACTTTATTAAAAATCATTTAAGTGTCTTAATAATGCACAAATACATTTACAATACAGCGACAAACAAGAGAACATTCATAGAATTCTGCCTGTTTTCATATGTTTCAATTGATAGTCGTGAGGCATGAGCAAGATATACGCGATATAAGGATTTATGTGCTTGTAATTTAAAACTTTTATCATCTTATCCGGGATGTAAGGCAGTATTTTCTTCTCAAATGTCCTCCTGTTGATGCCTTTCACCAACTTGATACTATATAGTGACGGATCTATTAAGTTATCCCAGTCGATAAGCTTCTCTGTGTCCTCTACCATATCCTGAAATATTTTGAAGAGCGTCCTGAAAGCCTCAACAGAATCTACGTCGTGTAACTTATGGGTTTTCGGATTGAAAAGTCCAGTTTCTTGGAGTATCAGTTTCTCAATGACTTTGGAGTCAAGTTCTGAAAAAACTTTGAAGACCTTTGGGTTAATATGCTTTAGTAGCTCCTCGCTAGCAATTTTTTCGGGAAATTTATATTCAACGCTCATTTGGACTAAAAAAAACAGGGTATTTTAAAAAGTGTTCAGATATTAAACAAGTGTCCCAACAAGCGGTCTCTAAGATAAAATACAGCTAGGTTTTATGCAAAATCATGTTAGCCATCGATAAGTAGAGTACATATATAGCTTGTTTTAAAGTCACATTTGATACGCTTGTTGGGACACCTTTATTAAGAATGGTTACCTAATTCTCCTAATTTTCCAATGCCCAGCATAGCAAGGTAGACATCAACCGGATCTATACCTGCTTCTACAAAAGGTCGCCAAAACGCTCCTTTCAACATTTTTGGGTGACCCTGAATAAACTTTTTGAATTGCTTTCGTGTCATTAATTGCTCAGCTGATAGAGGCATGTATGTTTCCACTTCGTCTTTGTCTAATCCGGGTATTACTAAAATAAAAGAAATTTTGTAATTTCAATGTAACGATTCATTTAGTTTCTTCTATATTAACTTTCAAAAAGATTTTAGGTCAAACGATATAATTTGGCATTTATAAGGATAGAAAATGGCTCGAATTAGACACAAGATTAATATGTCTAATGTTTTATTTACTTACATTTATGGTACATAGTTGTTACTTGTTTGTAATTTATTTTACCTACCTCTTGTAAGTCAACATTAATCAAACTATCACAAAGCCGAGACGATGATGTTAAATGTATTGTCAATAAGTTTGTTGTTATATCTATAATACTGTTTCCCTATTATGTCACTATTATGGTATATTTTTATGTGGTATACAACCCGCAGTGATGTGGGGTAGCCATCTCTTTCTATCTGATGCCGTATGGCATACGGCATCAGATAGAAAGAGATGAAAGAAAATGTCAAACCGCATATGCGGTTTGACGTTTTTATTAGAGATATCGTTTTCTATTTAAAAAAAAACACTACTGGCATTCCGCTATCTTCCTACGGTTGTCAGACAGTGACACATACCCCACATCATCGCTCTGTCTCTTTTGCTTGCGCCTGCCTCAAATCTCGCCAGCCAATGTAAAGCGCGCGTCCTTTCAAGTTAAGCGAAGATTGCGCAGACTACGGCGCTGCATGCCGCACTGCCGTACTGCTACGTCGTCAAATGACGCTACGTTATCATCCGTTCAACGGGTATTCCACCTGATACAGCACTGCATGCAGCAATGAGCAAAGTTAATTGCCACAGACAGGTCAAACGAGCTGCGGCTCTATTTTTATTAAGAAGAAGGCGTAAAAGGCAAGCGCAATATTGGATACATCCACTCAATGTATCGAGGGTTGAGCGAGAAGAGTGGTGGAAAATGCCTTTGGCTTTACTACTCATACTTGCCGTATTTTCTTGAAACGAATCGAAGTTAACGTTGAATTATCAACTGTAATAACTGTTGCATCTTACACGTTGCAAAATTACGTATTTACGCAACACATTTATCTTAATGACTCATTAAATCCATCAGAACAACTTTCCTCTGATGCAACGCAAAATAATGTAAATACCATGAATAACCATAAAAGAAAACGACATACCAAGCAATCATATCGATCATCTCGACCGTCAATTTTTATCACCTAGGCAACGCAAAACATAATTTTTTTATGTATTAATCTAGGTAACTAGGAATTGGTGAAAATAGTCGAAAATTGTCAAATAAACACTAACTAAATCGATAATTGGTTTTTGGCCAGTGAGTCATTTTTTTCACGGGTACCCCATGGCCACACCCTGATTATTCGATAGAAAACATCTTTCCGATTACAATGACACCGAATACTTGATATTTTATTGAAATTCTTAGCGTACAAAAGGTGTTAGAACTAGCAAGGAATTCGAAAAAAATATTGACCTGCTGATCTAAGTCAGCACACAACTGAAAGTCAGTCAACTCGAAGGAAGTACCCTGATTATACGAGGAAAAACATTTTTCCGACAAAATGATGACGAAATTCTTGATATTTTGCTAATAATCGTAGCGTGAAAATGACGTTTATGGGTACTTCCTTCGAGTAGTCCATTGTGTGACTTTAACTTGTACGCTGACTTGGTCATTAGGTCAATATTTTTCTAGATTTCCTGGCTTCTAACAACATTTTTACGCTAAGAATTTCAATAAAATATCAAGTATTTGGTATCATTGTAATCGGAAAGATGTTTTCTATTGAATAATCAGGGTGTGGTACCCGTAAAAAATAGGCCAAAAACCAATTAAATCACGCTAGTGATGTAGCGCCAGTGATGCAATGTCGGTCAAAATCGATTTAGTTAGTGTTTATTTGACAATTTATGACTATTTTCACCATTTCCTAGATTAATGCACAAAAAAATTATTTTTGCGTTGCAAGTAGTAGTTTTCCAGGAGATTCTCAATGTTCTTACACTTAAATTTCAATGAAAAACGTTATTTCCAGATATTCCTGTAATATGTTTGTTGTGGTTGTTTTACAAATTAGATTATCAAATTTAATTTAAATAATTTAATAGTTAAGCTAGTTTGACAAAATAAGAAAGGTAGACATAGAATAATTCTGCACCTGTTGACAGCCGTAACTGGAAGAGATTTGTTCTATGTCCAACGCATTTTCGTATAAAACATCATATAGTTATGAATTTAAATACCAATTATTATTATTTCATGTTTGGTATGACAGACAACTAACATGCCTACCTATTTTTGTTATTGGTAATGATATTAACAAAACACGTATCAAAAATTTACAAAACAAAAGAAGGTGTTGTCATTTTGTCTGATATACAGAAATCTATACGAAAAAAACCAGGTAACCTATGCCATAGATGTGCACGTTTTTTTTTATTTACGACGCTGGAGGAATGAAATTTTGAGAAGTGCTAACGTAGAATGCTTTTTTTGTATACTCTTCAGGTTAATATAACTATATTATTTCTATCATCCTTTCAATTAGGATGACATTCTGAACACAAAGCACATCAATCGTCAATTTTTATCACCAAGGCAACGAAAAAATAACAATTTCGTTTATTAATCTAGATTGTTAGAAATTCGTGAAAATAGTTGAAAATTGTCAAATGACTAAATCCATTTTGGCCGATATTGTATTACGCGCGCCCTCTAGCGTGATTTAATTGGTTTTTGGTCAGTGAATCATTTTCTCCGTGTACTTGATGGGTACACCCTGATTATTCGAAAGGTAACATTTTTCCAATTACAAATATCGTTTAAAGCAGGGAACTAGAACAAAAAAATATTGGGTCAATGATATAAACAAAAGGAAAAGTACAGCGTACAACAAGAATTTATTGATAACAATATTTGATTATTTACTCTACATCGCATTCAAAATATCCGCCACATGCTGTAATGCAAGCTAGTAGGTATGGGGACACCCTGGACGCGCACGCGTGAACTTTTGGCGCGACATTTGAAACCGGGCATGGCGGGAAATTTTAATTTTTAAGATAGCCGACTTGCGGAAGTCGGCCATATTGCATAAGTCAGACCGGAAGTCGGCCATCTTGAAAATCTCCGACCAAAAATTTAAAATTAAAACTTCGCCAAGGGAGTATTCAAATTTCCCGCCTGTGTATAATTTAGTTTTGGCGACTGCGAAAAACATCCGCCGACATCACAAATCCGGATAAGAGCGGGTCAAAGAGGTTAGATAAGATTGCCTAAAAATAGAAATTAATCTAATTTATCAACGGAACATTGAAAATTGACTTCCTTTGGCGGGCAATTTGAATTTAATTTTTTTGCGCGAAATTTCCAAGATGGCCGTCTTCAGGTCTGACGTTTTCAACACGGGCGACTTCCGGGCGTCGGTCATCTTGAAAATTAAAATATTCCGCCATGCGCGGTTTCCAATTTCGCGCCAAAAGTTCGCGCATACGCGGCCAGGGTGTCCCCATACCTACTCAAGCTTAAAATACGTGCATAGTATATCTAAATTGCAGACTTCCGCGGTCTGAGTCAATGATATATTGATTTCCGGGTGGAAACCGCGTTGAGGACTTTGAAGCAGTCGACGTTTTGCGCTCTGTTGCAAGAGGCATCTTCAGGACTAAGTTATCAAACCAAGCGCTAAGAAGATGCTTGAATGCTTGCGCTTTACACCATCACAATATTAATATTATACTAGACTTTTTCAAACATTTTCCTTTTATCTTCTGTTATAAAATTCTCATATGCACAAGGTTTCTGGGTTTTAAAACAAACCTTATTTTTCAATCTCAACCCCGTCAAAAACCATGGGCAGCTAGATGCTTTTACTCTTTGTTGTATATTTGCAGGTATAATAGTATTAAATTCACCAGGGTTGAGAACTTAATTTACTATTAAACCACCATCAAAATGCACCATAGGTACATAGATTTTCTTACTATTTTAGTATATATGCCAACATAATACTACTATTCTCAAAATAGTATAGAATTGAATTATAGGACATCCTGTATGTTGACGTAGAAAACAATAAATGTAGATCCATAATAAGCCTTGATTACACGTAACGAGTACAGTGGCGAGACAGTAAAATATCGCTAATATTTTACTGTTAAGATGACTCGTACCCATTAATAATTCCTTAAGACACATGTACGCTTTCAAGACTCCGATGATTGAAAATGTAGTTTACGTTACCCTAACAAACCCGTTGTATTTTTATTTTGATATCGTTGGAATTTATTTGCTTATAGACTTAAAAGTTAATATTTGCAATTTTTAGTAATCAATTACTTATTAAATGAGGGTTTGAGTGAGTCATAAGTGTTGTTATTAAAGTTGAGGAACCTACAAACTGTGAAATAAGTTTCTTTTTTGCCAGAATTAAATAAGCTGTACTCCGTTTCAACCATGTACTTACCAAGAAATGGGAATGTGATAAATATAATGAAATTTTAGGGCGTATAAGCCATTTCTCCTGTGTTATTTTAAGGTCTATCTACAACCTACGCTATGTATCATGTAAACTACGGTCAAATCATTAATAGTAGAGCGCTGAGATAGATAGACGACATCGTGTATTTCCTAATATCTGATAGAGATGCACTATGTTTTCAATGTGCTACTAATAGTGACTCGGCCATACACTCCGGGGCACAAACAACCGGACATCTATTTTGCTAAACTTTGATGTTTACTAACCTTTGCAATTAATAGCGAATTTAGGTTATTTTCAACATATAAACAAATTCATTAATATTATCCATGGACTTGGCAATTTTGAAAAATGAATACGTATAAATTAAGTTCTTAATACACCGGGAGAATCAACGTGAAGTTTGGTGGTCTTAGTTTGAAGTAAGTAACAGCATCTCAAGAAGTCTGTTACAAAATCAAACTATCATATCCCAATATTATCGTTTCTGATTCATATCACTATCTGAATTTTAGTCAAATATGTAGATTTACAAGTAAACATTGCAATTATAGCTTTAACATCCAAAAACTTTTGTAAACTTAACCGATTTTTATTTTTTTCAGTAGAACGCAAACGATGTTATGGTAGTCTAACTTTGAGACATCTTGCCAAGAAATTGTTTTTACTTTATCATACGCAGTATGATAAAGTATGCGTATGATAAAGTATTGTAATCACGCCAATTTTTTTTAAATTTTAGCGGAAATTGGTCTTTTTTGGGTCCCCTGAACATTTGTGATTCATACTTCATAAATCTGGTTACATTTATGCTGAAAATATAGTCAAAGTTGGTGAAAGTTTACAAAAGTTAGTGAACATTAAATCTAAAATAGCAAAGTTTTTAATTTAATGCTGTATTGCTTATAAACATTCAAATATTGGGACGAATAAAGAACAAAATCGTTAAAAAAAGCTCATACTCGTCTGTAACAGGCTACTTGCAAATCTAACCAAGTTGCTTAATTTCTCCACAGAAATGCTTGAATTTAGTTTTGACCTCCAAGACCTCACGTTGCTTCTTCTAGTTTAGGAGCCGTAGGGAGTTATTTTTAAAAATTACTATGGTGAGTGATAATCTTGATGAATTTCTTTATACTGTCGTGAAAGAATCATTAAAATCGGTGAAAGATTACAAAAGCCAAATTGTTCTATGTTAAGCGTTATTTTTGAACACTCATTAGTCATTACTCACTGCGCTACACTCATGAGTGATAAGTAAATTAATCATCACTCTTAGTGGTCCGTGAAGATTAATACTCACCACTAATGACTACAAGTAATGATTAATTTACTTACCCGATTAATCACTTGATTAACGCATGCCCAACTCTATTCGAAAGTAATTTCAAAGTAATTGGTAGAACCCCTATGCGCCGCAAATTATGCTACTTTTTATGTATTGTTGTATTGATGTTATGCACAGTCAATCCCAGAAGTCTTCGTACACCACATAAAAGGAGAAATTCAAGAAACTACGAAATGAAATTACAGCAATATGTCTTTATTTTTTTCCATGTATATTCAAATGACAATGTACTTACGAAAAAAATGCGTCTTCTTCACAAATTTTAACGAAAAATTATCAACTAGTAATAGCTCCCATAATAATCTCAAGTGTTCGTTTATTAACGAAAATATGTTGTTACACTAATAATTCTTCTTTAGAAAGGGTTAGTTCAACCTTCCTTGAGTTCAAGAACTACTTGGACACGCCGTTACATGGAATTTACTTTTGTTTACGCTAATACATACATGTCACCGAAGAAACGTATGGGGTAGACGCTAGCGACGCAGAGTGGGGGATGCGTCGCTGCACCACGCGGAGTCTTGCCTCACTTGCCAGTCAGGTAGATGGTTTCCAATGTGAAGGGAGTGACCGTTGCGCGATTGGCTCTGTATTGTCAGTTACTACAGTTATTGTATATTGCTAATTGGTTTCATTATATTGGTTGAAACAGTTCTGCATTCGTTATTAAAATTGTGTGTGTTTTAGCATCAGAAGAGGGATCTAATTCACGTGCAAAATCCAAGAACAAAGAAACTACTGGAAATGTTAACCCTCGCTACCTGACGAAAGTACTTGAGATCATACTATGGAGATTATGGTACTTGGGATCCGGTTTAAACATCCTGTTTTTAAATAATAATTCGAAAACCAGTTTTGTATAATCCCTAATTTGTACTGCATTGAATGGAAAATCATGTAAGTACGGGTCTGGTTAATTGCAATATGCAAACCAATATGCAAAACTATTGTTTTTTCGATATGAATTTAATGTGTTGTTGTCTTTGTGTTAAAACCGAGAGAGTTGCACACTAATAGTGATGGTTAAAAGAGATTTTATAATTTGGTGAGTCATAACTTGTTGGGATAATTGTTTGCACTGCATTGAATGGAAAAGTACAGGTGTGCATAATTGCAAATTGCAAACCTATTGTAGAGCGACCTCAAGCCTGGAGTCGTCGCGGATGCCGGCAAAAGACCAAATCCATGTACCTAACTAACTGGTGGAGTGTTTTTCTACTATTGGGGATTATTATATCATGTACCGGGGCGATTGCTCAGTCTTAAGGCGCTGCCACGCTGTGCGGCGAGCACACTCCGGCGTTCGACGTTTGTTGGTATCCCGCACTGTCTCTACCTCAAAGGTTTAAATAGGTGCAACACGAGGCGGCGTACTACCGAGCAGCGTTCGACGCTGTCTGATGTTCGTAGCATCGTCTGGCGCCGGTTTTAGACAGTGGATGCCAACGATAATACGCACTGTACTAGTATTGTTCTGGTATCATTATATTTCGTTCAACTTGATTACGACTTTTGTTTGTTTAATTTACGATCGATGTTAATGTGTTGTTGTTTTTATTTGTTTATATCGAGAGAATTGCATACTAACTGAAGTTAATGGATGCCAGATGAGTTTTCAAGATAGCCGCACTTGTCAGAATGGTCGAGTGGCTTGTAAAAGTTTTTGCTGATGCTTGTTCTACGCCACTAGAGACGTGTTGAAGAGATGGAATATCTTTAATATTGGAAATGTATGCATTGTTGGTACCTGTGCCGAGACGGAGTAAGATAAAAATAAATGTTTTTCAGGTTTCTGATTGATAATTAACAGATCATAGTTGAAATAGTGAAATGCCTCAGTGGTTTGTGATTTATAAATTTAACAATTGATTGTTTTCCATAATAAGTGTAGGTAATTGCTGTAGTGTTTAGAAAGTCTTTTATGGGTTAAACATTGAGAATACGAAAAATCGTGTATAATTTCTGATTTAAACTTATTCATTTCTTAACTTAAAACAGGAATGTCGATATCATTTGTTGTTTGAGAAATGAAAGTACTTTTGCTAAGACTACTGTAATTGGCGAGTTTGAAGAGCTTACCCTTGTATTTCATATTTAGAAATATAAAGGTGCTTTTTTGGCTTATTATAAATTGGAAATAGAAAATATTTTGTTTTGTAATTTCATAATGCAAAATTTAAAGTTACCTATTATGTTTTGTTTAAGAATAGTAAGGTTACGTTCTAATCATTATTGGAGAATTGAATTCATGAATTCATGAATTCTTCATGAATTGTAAATTGAGGATTGAAGTATCTTATGCCGTGTGTAGCTTAATTTGCGAATTTAAAGTTGATGCTTGTGATCATTATTGGAGAATTGAAATTTATTACGTTTGTGTAGCTGAATTTGAGATTTTAGCGTTTGGATTTTGTGTATTATGATTCGAAAATTGGAAGTTGGTGTTTGTCGTGAATCATGGCTAGGAGTTAAAATTGATTTGCTTTGTGTACCTGAATCTGAGAATTTGGAGTTTATGTGTTTTATAAGATACCGTTCTTCGTGTGTTATAATTTGAGAATGGAAGGTCTTGTCTATCAAAAATTGAGCATTCGAAGTTATCAATGTTCATAATTTATGAATTGTATTTTCTTAGGTGTTATAATTAGAGAACGGAAAACTCTTATGTTTTGTCTAACATAATTTGTGAAATGCATTGGAATTTGTGTATTATAAATTGAGGATTGAAATACATTATTCCGTATACGTAACGTAATGTGAGAATTGTACGTTTGTGTGTTTCGAGGATCATAATAACAGACATTTAGGTCATTGATCGTTATGTATCATAATTTTAGAATTAAAGGATAATTCGTTTTGTTGGCATGTTAAGAAAGTTGAACGTTGTTATATTATGTAATTACAGTTTTTCTAGTTGTGTGTCCCAATAAAAAGGAGTGGATCATTGGTACGCTTTGCATTTATTTAATTGTTAATTGTTGTTAATTGTGAATTGGCCTTTGCACATTGGGACAGATGAAGAAGGTATGTGCGGTAATAGTTAGTTTTGAGAGAAATATAACATCATTTTGTGTAAGCCAAATTACGGTTCCTGAGTTTAAGATGTAAAATAAACCACATAAAGTTCCTGAGCTAGGAGCCCAAAAGAGAAAATATATAAATGAATAGTAGTCACCATTGTTGTGAATACGAGAATGTTGATGGTTGTTGAGTTAAACTGGCTGTTGTACAGTCCCTGACTCTTGTGTTAAAGTTGTTGATACAGCTCTAAACCTTGGTAAAGTCGTTATGGTGATAAATCTAAACTTGGTTAAAGTAGTCGGGATTTGTTGTTGATACGGCTCTAAACCGTGGTAAAGTAGTTATGGTGATAACTCTAAACTTGGTTAAAGTAGTCGGGATTTGTTGTTGATACGGCTCTAAACCTTGGTAAAGTAGTTATGGTGATAAGTCTAAACTTGGTTAAAGTAATCGAGATTCTTTGGTTGACTACAGCACTAGATCCTGTGAAAGTAGTTGGTGATCTCTAAATTTGACTAGACGACTGTTAGTTATGTTAAGAAATTAAGCTGTGGTATCTGGATGTAGATCAATAAAAAACAGCCACTAAACTTGATTGAATGAAAATGCTCTTTGCATGTTAAAGTAGCCCACGGGTTTGCTAAGAACGATGGAGTGCCTGAAACTGTTTGTAAAAACTAGATAATTTGTCCGTTTGTATTCGTTTAGGAGAATTGCTAGGCACAGCAGACGAGATACAGCCGACACAGGTATCCCGAGAGCGTGCACTTTGCAGGATGGCCGTGTTACCGAAGAAACGTATGGGGGTAGACGCTAGCTACCCAGAGTGGGGGACGCGTCGCTGCACCATGCGGAGACTTGCCACTCTTGCCAGTCGGGTGGATGGTTACTAATGTGAAGGGAGTGACCGTTCCGCGATCCGCTCTGTATTTTCAGTTACTACAGTTATTGCATATTGCTAATTTGTTTCACTATATTGGTTGAAACAGTTGTGCATTCATTATTACAATTTTGTGTGTTTTATCATACATTTGTCCACTCTTCTTATAGAGTCCGGTCAGCAATTCTTTGCTGCCAATTGCCTGTGTCGTTATTCTCCTTGTCAAACAGTTCTCAATTGAATTGAGATCTGGTGAATGCAGCTGTTTTGGTATGCAATAAAGTAACCACTCACGAACAATGCCGACAAGATGCTTAGTATGTTGACCTTCTTGAAGTCCTCTTTTTTTACTTATTTTGGGACTACCAGATTTCAAATACATTTTTAACAATTTCAAATTAATTTTTAGCAAATTAACCGTAGTGTTAATATTTTTATCTATAAAAATTAATTGTGTGATGAATAAATAACTTCTTATAAATAGCTTCTTTTCAGTCAGTGATTTGTATATTTCCAATTATTTCAAAACATAGCCGACGTTTCGCCCTCTAGTCTGGGTCATCTTCAAGACAGGTTTGCCTGGTGGAAAAGTGTCTAGATATAAAATGTTTGAGGTCTCATGGCCAAAAATGTAAGCACACGAGAGATCAGGGTTACAAACAATCGAATTAAAATGCATACGCGCAACAACCATGCAATAGCAACAGAAATATATGTACGCGTGCGGGAGATCTTCCGATCGACGCCAGATTGTCGAATGTTCCGATCGACGCCAGATTGTCCAATCAAAATACAGCTGTCAATACGGTTTGACGTTTGCGATTAAAACGTCAACGTGGTTTATTTGTCAAAACCAATATGCTAGTGATTAGTCTTTAGAAACTGGTCAGTTTATTACGATTTTGTTGCGTAGGATAAAAAAAATATGTGTGCACCACGGCTGCACAGTGATTTTCCGGGCCTCAAGAACTGCCTCCTCTCTCGGCTCGGAAAAGAATCACTTTCTCAATATATCGGTTATCGGTACAATAGTAAGTATATTTACTATTGTAACGACATATTTTCTTTACTGTACGAACACTTATGACAGATTATTTATTGGCTATCACTAATTTGATAATTTTTCGAGAAAAGAAATATTATTCTTTCGTATGTATATCTCATTTATGAAGAGATGGACAAAATAAATATATGTTGCAGTAATTTTATTTTTAAGTTTCTTGAATTTCCATTTTCGTGTGGTGTACGAGAACTTGCGATTGTCTGTACGTGCTTGGAAACAAAAATATTGCCGAATGTGTCATAAACCCCGATAATGCAAACAATGCATAACGAAATCTAGTAAAATATTTCTAAAATTTACCTGAAGTAGGATTGTTGAATGGATCGAAATGCGATGAATAGTAGTACTGGTCAGTATGCCCGACGTAAGGTTGGCTGCCTCCGACCAGGTCACTGGGATTACCAGGACCCATGTAAGCTGCACCGAAAAGAAATTAAAGAAATATATGTTAATACACGATTTTTTTATTATTTAGCTTCAAATTGATCTTACCTGGCATTTGAGAACTCCTTTTCGTCCTGTATAGGGCCTGCTGATCTGGGAATACTGCAAAGAATTAGGGAAATAGTATTAAGATGCTGTTCGAAAAATTGTTACATAGCTCTTTATTGAGGACGGCCTTAGGTCAGGATGTCTACATAGTTCGCGTATTGATGACCATACAGAATTCCAATAATACCGCTGACTGTAGTCCGTGAAAGACGATATTTAAGCGTGCCATAAACTAGTCGTCATGCCGCTATTATGTGCGATTTGGTTCATTCTTATCCGTCTTATCTAGTTCTTGAGTCGTCCTGCCAACCTTCCTATTCTCGGATTGCGATGGTCATCTACTTAAGGGTCACCATTACTGTAGGCTTTGATCGTATACCCAGACTCTTTCAACAGACACTCTTTCAACAAACACTCTTTCATCACCTGTTGATGGAGGGACCTGAGATGGTTCGGTAGAATCCGTAGAATCCGACTATTCCTCTCTAGTCGTTTCTTTTCATTACACTAGTCGAGACATCCCTTGTCCCGTGCAGGGTGGAACGGTATATAACTGAATTATGCTGGTACCCCGATGCGTCATATGTCAACTTCTTCTTGCAGATGACCGTTGACCACCCATCCGTCTGTGGGATTCAATTATCGAGAACGGGCAATCACATATTCTTCCTTACAGTGGCGGCATTAACCTTCAACAATTTAAACTAAAAAAAAAAAACACTAGGTACTAACTTATTTCTAAGACGAAGAGTTTAGCGTTGTTTGGGTGTCCTTCCTTTAACGTCGTTGATTCCTGAAAAAAGATCTCCTTGGGAACATTACTTTACGGCACGCGCAAATATCGTGTTTAACGGCCTCCAGTCAGCTGTTGTAGTATGAGAAATCTGTGTGGTCAGCAATACACTAACTATGTAAGCAACACTGACTTTGATCTACATCTCCATCCTGACCTAGAGCCGTCCTCCATTAAGACCTATGTAACAATATCTTTTCCTATAATGTAACCATGAGGTATAGTTGCTTTGCATTTGTTACCTTCTTCGTTCTCAAGACCTTCAACGTCCCTGGTTCGTCTGTTCGACTTAACTTTGCGCCTTCTACGTCTCCTCAGCTCAACATCAGGTAGAGATCTTTTGGCCCTGGCGGGAGTATCAATGTCTTCGGTATCTGCGAGATCGTTTAGAAGTTATCAGAAACGTACCGCTGGCTTTATGGTGTCCGAGAAAGTGGCAGTGCGTGATATTTATAAACACAGTGAGAATGAGCTGGCAAAATGATCAATCCTTGCAGTGTCCGAAAAAACTTGCCTTTGGCATGCAAGACACATATAAATTAACAAATGGCAGCAATAACTCTAGTGTTAACTGCAAAACCACATTTTAAGAAGCGATTCCATATGTAGGTACTTATCTCCGTAACGTGTCACCTTTGCGTAGTGGTGCGGACGGGAAATCATACATATGCAAACATACTGGCCGGTTGTGCATATGACATTCAAACTACATGTATACTACCATGTATAAATGCGACAACATTGATCAGTTTAAAAGAATGCCCATTTCGAAAAACAAAAACAGCTAAGAAAACCATCCATGTACGTCATGGTCTTCGAGAATATCAAAATCCAACATGACAGCTATAGCGACAACAAAGACTGATACTGGTTTCTTTGCAAACTTTAATATTCTCTTTTATCTAAATTGAATTGCACTCAGAATATCTCCTACTACTTATTTTTTTATTTATGTATTTACAAAAGTATCTTAATATTGTTTGGGTTACAAATATTAGGTAGGTAGATATATGCAGTAATTTTATCTCGCAGGTTAACACGGTACAATGTGCCTTAATAATGTTTGGGTTCCAAATGCTATATGCATTGACTTAAGGTAAAAAATCAGAAATTAACATTAAAAATTTGTTGATATCTTTAATGTCAAAAGAAAGTTTTAAAAAATCTTAAAATACCTACAGGGACACCTATATATGCAACATTTTACCAGCTCATCATGTGTCATGACTCATGATCTTACCTATTGTTGCCCATGACATTGAACGTTTGGTTAGAATGTGCTCAATGGGATCAATGGGATCAGCATCGTCCGGCTCTGGAAATTCTAAAAATCATAATTTGCAATTGATTACCTACCTATTTTTCAATCGCGATCCTTAATTTTCCATGAACAAGGAAGTTATATTTCTATTATGTACATTAAATATTCTCAATGAAGTAGAAAATTGAGAAAATGATAAGTTAAAAATGTTGTTTTATTATTTAAAATGAGGACAACATATATAAGTGCAGTTTGACGCCACGTTACCATATACAACTTTTCTTCAATTAGTTTTTACGGTGGTCTATTTTTAGTACTTTAGCGCGAAAATAGGCCAACGAGTGTCGGCTAATCACCGACGCCGAAAGCAGGCTCCAGGCAACCAGGACGTTTATTCAACTTTTGTTTAAATTTCGTCTACTGACCAATGGAAACTTGGGATAACGTCATTCATCGAATAGGTACCAGAGAATCGAGCGAAACTTGAAGTGAGGCGAGGTTACTGGCGAAAAACCGAAAAGTGTGGAGTGAATTTGTGCTTACGGACAGAAACTGGGACCGAACGGCCAAAAGGAACATACCGGGTGACCCACGCCATAGGTACTCTCGTTTATTTTTGTTGTTTCTAAAGCTGGACGAATGAAATTTGGGAAAGAATTAATAGCCAAAAAATACCATTCTTTTGGCTCCGCTTGAGGTTAATATGAATTCCGGGTTTTCTGGAAATGACGTCATCACTGAAATTTTAAATGGCACCCTACATTCTTTATGTGATATTTTCGAGACGGTCGCATCAGTCCTAACGCGCGCCGGTCGTGCGCGCCCGCCGCAATTTCGGCACTCATCGGGAATCATCGTTTGCCCATTCAAAAGTAGCATTGTCGCATTTGTCCATCTTCTATAGTGTATGTTTAGCATCTACGGTTGGCATGCCCTGAATTTTTAAGGTTATGTTCAGTATGTTTGATGCAAGTTTGATGCAGGTAAAAGCATAACAGTTTTATCATTATTTCAAATAACAGTCAGGGAAAAATTGGAAAATATACGACTATGTATTATCTGTTGTGTATATGCGCATTGTTGTTTGGGTAAGTTTACGATTATTGTTTGGTTGTATACTCATCATTATTCTTTGCAGATTATACCATAATAGTATGACAGTCCAGGATACAGCTTACGATATTAATGGCATTGTCTCCGGTAGCCCTTCAAAATAAGTTCCTAGCCTACGTTATATTGAACTAGACGTGTCAAGGAAGGAGAATCTTAGAAAGACATTGCAAAGCTATTTGTATAACCATACACGATGCGGGCTGGACTCTCATAGCAGTGTAAACTTGGACAAACTGACCTTTGGAAACAGAAAGCCTGAGAGATTATTCTTTTAATAACACCTGTATAGCGTATAGTGCCACGCTTCTGTTGTTATATATCAATATCGAAAGACAACGAAGGAATAGTTATGCAACCCAAGTTACTGGAATCAAAGAGTGGCTCACCTGCCGATGCTGTTATCCACTTATGTGCAAATCAAAACATATCAAAATGTGTGTCTAAGCTACCCCCCAATAGACACTGTATATTGGCAAAGAAACCTATCATTGAGATGATATCGATTGTCGGAACAAATAACTAAAATAATTTGTTAAATTGGCGTGAGACGTAACAGAAAACCTTATTCATTTTTAACACCTTGACTTCTTACTTTGAGATAATTTGTACGATGTTGAATTCCTACAAAAATAACTATAAAAACCATTTTTTTATGTAGATATTCAAATTTTTTAATTTGTTAGAATACTTTTTACATTTAACAGTTTTTATTTAGTTTCATTGATAAAATTATTGTACATTTAATTATAATTATATTCAATAAATCTATTGTGTAAACATTTTAAATTGTATTTTCTTTCTCATACTTATATAGTAATATTTTTGGAGCTTTGATAGTCCTGCGGAAGACTATTATCGGAGAACAATAATTGTTCTTCGATAATAGTCTTCCGCAGGACCATCATTCCGACATTTATTGTCGGAATGATTTCTAAATAGTGATAATAAACTATGGTAATAAACTTTGTTGCATACTAATGTACAAACGGTAAATATAACACTAAGCAGTGATTTAAAATACTACCCTTCAATAAATTAAAATGAAATTAAATATTAATATTGCAAAGATTGATAGAGTACGTTTCAATGCTCTCATGATTACTGAAACCTATCGAATTCAGAATGATGTTTATTAGATATGTGGCAAAGTAAGTGAAAGATCTTCGCAGGAGGACAGGTGATGCTCCGGTACAGATGCCATGAGGGACACGTGTCGAAGATCTCCATCATAGGTTATCCCTTATCCCAAGTTAGGTACCAACATAATCACCACGGTAAAAATAGTTTACTGAAAATAGTATCAACTAGATTTGAATTTAATATTCTGCAATATGAAAATTAATATTAAAAAAATAAGCTTGCATACAATGAGTTAAAATGAGAAAATAATGCATTTTGCAGATACCAAAGACAGATTAATTCAGGCCAGTTGTTGCAATGTTAGCTAATGATTTTTTCCTCAAAACTATCAATTCATTTCAAATTAACTAGTACGTAGCACTAGTTAATCAAGCACACTTCGTCAAAATTACTTCCTCATTTTCTTTTAGAACATTGCATTGAATAACAGTACACAACGCACGTTGTAAGTATGTGGTATTATTTCATAAAAATGTATTTCTTTAGGTTAATATATAATCCCTTGGGCAACCTAAAATTTGTGGGCTAAAATAAACTCAATAAATTATAAAGAAACACCATACGGTGTACACACAAGTATCTACAGTATGTAGTTATCGGCAAAGATACATATTTAACTTTGGTATCGGTATGTTATTCATTCCACTGTGTGATGGATGTGTAGGTTAGAGAATGACATAATTTCCTCCAACCATTTCAATTCATTTTTACTTCCTCATGTTCATATTATGATAGAAAAACATACCATATAAAATGTCAATACATAATTTAGTATCATTGACATTTCACTGTACACATAACCTAAATGGTAAATAGTGACTTTAGTAAGTAACCAGATTTACGCGTCCGTTTACTACGCAACCCCGCCCACAAAATTATGAATGACATTTCCAACGTTACGAAGCGGCCCGAATGTCTCCGAGTTGTTCGGTTTAGGACTCGTGAGACGGTCTCCCATATTTTCTAGTGGGTAGTCTAGGAGCGAATGCTTTTATGCTAGAAAGATAACGAGGAATGACTCGGGTTGGATCGGGTGACTTCGGAGGTCCCCGATCTCTGACGACAGAATTGCGGTGATTTTTATTTTTGTGGGTTGGCAATTGCTGCTATTTAATACATGAGAAAGGTGGTTAGGAAGTGTTTACGTATTTGTACCTATTTTATTATTGTAATTATACTATTAAAAGTGAGAATATTGAAGTTTAAAGAAGACTGGTTTTATATCAAATGGAATTGAAGGTCACAAAGCTAAGGACGTTTGGCAGATAGTCTGAAGCACGTCTGAAGTCAGTTTTTTATAGGTGATTTTCTTGAAGTTTGTAAATTAATTGTACAATGTACTGCTGTACCTCTGTAACAATATGTTGGATGTATTACTTATTAAATTCCATGATTATTGTAAGGTTTTTATTGTCATAACGCTGAACTATACACTATTAACATTATTAATAAAATCCAATTTCAATAAAATTATTAATATATTACTGTCGATCATCATTTATATAAACTTCCTTATCATTGTATACTAATTGTTTGTTGGCAAAAGAAAGGTGAGTACATAAACATAAACACAAATAAACAAAAAAAATGCATCAAATAAATCAAAAAAAAAACACAAAAAGAACACTTGTGGATTTTCAAAATTACAATCAAGAACTTTTATTTAAATTGCAGTATCAGCAATGTGGTACAAATTTTCATTCAAATTTCAGTTTTGAGCAATATAATGTGAAACTAGATATCTTTGATAAGGTCAATTTGCCACCAACTATTTCTTCTCCACCGCACACTGCTGATTGATATCTACACTACTCTGCGCTGACTATCTTCAGTACTTTACTCATACTAACCCTCTGTGCTTACATCAGGCTAGAAAAGGGCAGTAAATATAGCACTCTACCAACCAACTATCCGGATTAAAGCCGACTTGGAAGGTCGCCCAGAACTCATCTCTACGTGGAAGTTCATTTCTACCACAGTATTCTACCACCAACTATTTAGCCTACATGTGAACAAAAGATCATCAAATTCGGATTAGAACTTCTCTCTTTATGCTAATGTTTCTGTTGAATCACAGCATAACTGACAACGAATTAACCTACAATTCAACAGAGAAAATTTATATAAATTTTAGGTTTTCGAGGTAGACAGAAATAAAATAAGTTTTGGAGCTCTTACCTAGATACTATTTAAATATATAAAGACGTTTATCGGCGTACGTATAATAAAAACAATTTGGGGTTATGTTTGGTATGATGTCTTTGGTTTGTTTTGTTTACATCGGTAGCGCGCCCTTTTCAGTCAATTCAAATCTAGGGAGAACCAGTCTGTACAATAGAATTCGATCATAGGGTCGGCATCGTTCGGGTTCTATCGTAAACACTTCTATACCAAGCACGTTCTAGCTTACAGTCCCGACCGATATTTTCAATCAGGATGTCATTCTGAACACAAAACATATCGATCGTCAATTTTTATCACCAAGGCAACGCTAAAAATAATAATTAATCTAGGTGGCTGGGAATTGGTGAAAATAATCGAAAATTGTCAAATAAACACTAACGAAATCTGTTTTGATCGACATTGTATTACTGTCGCCCTCTAGGGGGCGCCACGGGTACCCAATAGCCACACCGTGATTATTCGATAGAAAACATCTTTCCGATTACAATGATAACAAATACTTGATATTCTTTTGAAATTCTTAGCGTACAAATGCTGTTAGAAGCAAGGAAATAAAAAAAAATTTACCTAATGATCAAAGTCAGCATATGTCAGTCATTCAATGGACTACTCGAAGAAAGTACCCTTAAACGTCATTTTCACGCTACCATTATCAGCAAAGAATCAAGAATTTGGTATCATTGTGTCGGAAATTGTTTTTCCTCGCATAATCAGGGTATGTACTTTCTTCGAGTAGTCCATTGGGTGACTTCGACTTGTACGTGACTTTGATCACTAGGTCAATTTTTTTTCGATTTCGATCGTACAAATGTTGTTAGAAGCAAGGATCTAACAACATTTGTACGCTAAGAATGTCAATAAAATATCAAAATCGAGTTAGTTAGTGTTTATTTGATAATTTTCGACTATTTTCACCAATTCCTAGCAACCTAGATTAATACACAAAAAAGTTATTTTTGCGTTGCCTTGGTGATAAAAAATGACGAGCACGCTGCTGTATCGAAGTGGAGTGTCTTCCAATTATGAAACCATAGAAGGACTCCGAGACAACTTTTTATCTTCGGATTGGATGTCAAAACTATCAAAACCTTGAAGCACAGTGCAGGGTAAATAAGAAAGAGAGGAAACGTGAGACTGATACAGAAGAGGGTAGGGCGCAGACAGAACATTCTACCCAAACCGGAAAAAGGGTTAAATAATAATAGAAGATAGAGTTAGAGATAATATAGTTAGAACCATGGCATCTTCTGCTGTTAACTTTAAGAACATGAATCGCAAGCAATCAAGAACAATAGGAACAAATAAATTAGTCTCACATCGTTCCTCGTAAAAACCATGGAAAAACTTGTGCCAGATATTTACGGATCACTTTCCGCATCCACATCTTCTTCCACATCAACATGTTGTGAATGGTCACCAGCATGTAGGCATGGTGATATTGCATAAATGGCAATACGTTATATAAAAGGCAAGCCTACTAAGAGTGCAGCCACTAAGACAGCAAGCCTACTACGTCATAGCAGAATGCATGGTAAATCTCTTGATCATAACAAATCAGCCCTAGGACTTTTTATAGACATGGAGTGAGTATTTGACAAAACCGTACTATTAAGACCGTTTTTATGGAATACAACGTTGTGCACATAATAATGAAATTGAAATATGCAGAGAGCAGTATATGTCAACGTTGGAACTCAGTCGACGCGGTGTTTTGTGGTCAAAGGGTATCCACTGGGTGGAGTTCTTTCACGCTTGCTATGGAGCAGCCAATCCTGGTACCAAGGGCATTTGAGGACGTGCTGTGTAATGCATTCCGGTGGCAATGTAATCACAACATGGTGTACTGATCACACAGTCACAGTCCCTGTGAAAACAGATGGTACTATTCACCAAGAAGATACAAATACCAGAACTAGGTCCACCCACATTCCTAAATACCAAGCTTTCCTTTGCTACCAAGATGCAATATTTGGGCATAACCTTTGACTTGACAGACTAGTGGGAATATAGTTAAGACGAAAGTGGGGATTTCAGTTAAAATCGTTGTGGGTAAACACCGCGATTATGCAGGATTATTAGTGATTTGCAAGCTATTTCACCATTGCATGATCCGAAAGTTAACTGTTTTGATTCTTGCAATTTTTTTAAGAAAACGTTGCCTATAAAGACTAAAAATGATTATTTTTTCCGCAGTTTTTTTTGTATTAATTAAGTCTTTAAGCCGTAACAATGGTTGATAAATCAAAATTTAAATTAAGCTAATTACTTAGAATTATTTCAGAAATTGATTGCAAGATAGGCATGCATGCTATTATTGAAGAAAAAAATATACATTTGGCATCATTTTCTATTACATGCCTATAAATTTATTCTCATCATTTCATCATTTTGGTTATGTTTATTTTTTTTCATAATCCAAGCTCTTATGGCACGTCTTCCCATTGTCCGATCGACTTAAAATTTGGAAGGAATTAGTTTTTCAGTATGTAGAACAAATTCCGGGGGTGGCCTGGACATAATTTTGGAAAAAATCATTAAGAGTAACTTGTTGAATTATGCAAAACTCGACCATTTACGAATACCAGAGATAAACAAGGACAGTCCTACTCATTGTTACAGAATGGGATTCCCAAACACGCAATTTATATTATGACCATAGGTAAAAGTGATTTATTGTGAAGATCTTGTTAATTAGTACCCTGGATCTATAGTAAGGATTGTGAACAAATGTAAGAGTGACCGCAGAAAGGAGTATTAAGCCGGCAAACGTAAATACTGTTTTACCGACGGTAATTACATACTTTTGATTTTAGAGCACCTTATTTTAAATTGTAGTTCCCTTGTTTCATTGCAACTGGGCCGGAAGACGAATAATTTTGATTCGAAACCTAGTAGCCACTAGAACAATCACTCACCAATTATTATGGATAACAGAAATAATTGAAATAGACTATAAAAATAAACTTCACTCCACAACTCCATTGCTCAGGCCTTTGACACAGTATGGATAGCGTAATGAGCTAATCCATAAAATAGCAAACTTGACGCTACCCACATATTTAAAGTGCGTAACAAAATCATTTTTGAAACACAGAACATTTCTACTACCAATAGCTCGTCCCTATGGAGGACGACATATATTAAAGCAGGTGTACCCCAGGGCTCAGTATTGGGACCGGTCCTGTTAACATATACATAAACGATGTGCCAGAACTCAAGAACGCCACAATGGGAATGTTTGCCGAAGATACTGTGTTAATCACACAACATGAGGATATCAACGTAGCTGCAAATACACTATAAGATGAAGTAAATACCCTAATAACATCTTTTAATAAATATTCCATCAAAGTGTGACCAAAAAAAATCATTCGAAATCGACCGTCCCAACCTAATAAATTTCAATAACAAACAAACCAACCGAATGGAACCCATGTAAAAAATGGGTAAATACCTTGGAGTTAGTCTTGACAGCAAATTAAGTTGGAAGAAACATATGAGCAAGAAACTGAAAGAGGGCAAGACCAGACTGGGCTTACTGTATCCGATCATAAACCAAAAAACACCATTTAGAAGCGATTGTGCTGTAGATACTACTATACAAATCAATACTTAGACTAGTACTAAATTATGCATGCACAGTGTGGAGAGCAGCAAATCCATCAAATCTCAAAGGTCTTCAAGTACTTCAAACCAAAATTCTTAGAATCGCTGTCAACACACCGTGGTTTTGCCGCAATGATCAACTCCACAAGGAATTACATGTCCAGACCATAGAAGAATTCATTAAAGCTTCATCGGAAAAGTTCTATTCATACATACACAAACACATGTAAGAGCGCAGCCCAGTTGGGTACTAAGAGGATACACAACAGATTAAAAAGAAAGTTGCCACGGGACCTTTTATCAGCGTGTGGCGACTCTGATTAGCCATGAGGGAAAAAAAGATTCGAAACCTAGTAGCCACTAGAACAACAAATAATTATACAACATCGGAGTACACAAGTGTATTATTATTAGCACATCAGAAGTTTCATCATGTTTTCATTCGCATTGTCTGTTTCTGTGTAACAAGGTACATTTTTGGCGCCTTGTTTGTTAGGGAATTTAAGTTCGGACTCGGGCGGAACCGTGGTGGTTTGGCCTAACGGTTTTTTAGATGGCGCGACGGTCGACTTAAGCGAGTTTGAATTAAGGGTGACGAAGGGAGCTTCCTTCTTCTGCTTTTAGCCATGAGGTAGCTAAGACGTGCGTCGAGCGCCCAAGCGCAGTGCCCCAATTTGGGGGCCATTTTATAGAAATTGTGCTGTCTTGTGTTTTCTCGTTCCCAGCTAATTTAACGCGTAAGTCTTTACTGTTATATATTGTGACCATCTCTGCCAAAAGATTATTATCATTGTTTAGGATTAACGTTCATATCCTTTGTAAGCGGTTCTGCATTGGTCATGTTATTTGTTAATAGACATTAAGTGTTTTGTTGGATTTGCGTTTTATTAGATAGAATAATTTAAATCAGTCCTTTTTGTGGAGAAGCATTTTTGGCTTATAAAAAGAGTTGAGTAATTAGTGGTTCATCTTTCTCTGACAAAGTCTCAGAGAAAGAACCTATATTTTATAGCCTCCGGAAGAGAGATATTTAATTCACGCTACCATAAGAATTAAAGTAAGTAAAGTTTGAAGTCAGATTAGATTTTGAGTAAAATAGAGAGTATATTCAAAAAGGCGGGAAGGCGCCTTCAGTGTGGTTCGGGTAGTGCCATAAATAATAACTGAGAAGGGCCCCCCTTACGTCTGTAGGTAGTCAGTGGCGTAACTAGGAGTCAGTGGGCCCGTGTGCGAACGGAAACAATGGGCCCCCACTTTATTTAATACTTTGAAACCCTTCAACCCTTATTTGACTGCCCACTAAGACTTTTTATACTGTTTATACGTTTTTTATACTTTATACAGTGTGTCTCACAGAACGTAGGATTGTATGAGTACTTTTGTTATTATTGGCAATAGAAAGTCGGTTAAATGGACAAAGTAGTGCATATTTATGTGCTCTTTCATAATCTGTTCAGAAAGCAGTTGAATTCCAAATAGTTTCCAAACTATTTTGAAAAAACAAAAAAAAATCATTTTTTAATTATGATCATAACTTCTTTATTTGTGATCCCATCAAAAAAGCGTTTTGATATTATAAAGGCACTTTTTTCACTACAATTTGATTATCTCAGTATTAAATTTTTTTCGTCAATTTATTCGTCAGAAACAGTCGAAACTTTTGTTTTTCTTAAGGATGCCATATTGGTTTTATACATGTTTGGATTCATCATTTCTTTCTGAGTAATTTGGTATGCCATACATACCATATTTTGATTACAATAAGATATAAGAAACTAAAAATTGAAGGCTGAAAATTATACCATTGAAAATTGGTGCCATTGAAGACGTTTTGTGAAATAATGTGATATCTACCGATCTGTAACCATTTGTTGAAAAAAATTGGTGAAAACCTAGAATTTATAAAAAATATAATGGTCCGATTAAACATCTCTTTCTAACTACGGTATTTTTAATTGAAACGCACTGGGCACGCAAAAAAATAAAACCTTTTTGTACAGCGCCATAATCGGGTGTACTTTGGTTTTAATGTATGGTGCGGTATAGTGGCGAACCGATTAACCAGACCAATATTTTATAACAAAAATCTAACTTCGGAGATGTATCGGCAATATTGCTGCAATATTGTGGAAGAAAGAATGGACGATATACTGTTGGCCTTACGATAAGGTATGTGGCTCCTACAAGCCAACCGCGCATAATGCCCGAATTGTGAGGAACTATTTAGATATAAGACATAAACGGAGAGTAATTGCTACCTATTCAGAAGTATTATGGCCACCAGAATTGCCGGATGTGCCTTGTGATTTTTATCTATGGAATGACTTATAAAATAAGGTGTATGGTGTTTATAATTTTGGAAACGTTGGGGAGTTAAGTGACACTGTCATCGCCGCTTTCAATACGATTGACAGAAGAACCCTCGGTAACGTCACCAGATTACGGAATGCTGTGAAAAATGCCTACGTAAACATGGCGAGATTTTTGAAAACATTATTTAGTTTGTTAAAATGTTGTTACTTTTTTATGTTGTGTAGATAGTACAAATAAATACATTCCAAAAGTTTACTGTAACTTGATTATGGGCACATAAATACTGTATCACTCAAATATGTTTTTCATGACCACCATGCGATTTTCAGATATTAAAGAAAAACTCCAATTCTGTCGGCTTATTGTGTTGAAAATACGGCAAGTGGCATACCAAATTACTCAGAACAAAATTCTGAATCCAAACATGTATTAAACCGGCGTCCATAAGAAAAACAAAAGTTTCGTTTGTTTCTGACGAATTCAGTGGCGAAAAATTTTAAACGAACATTCAAATTGTAGGGAAAAAGTGCCTTTATAATGTTAAAACGTTTTTTTGAAGGGATCACAAATAAAGAAGTTATGACCATAATAAAAACGTAATTTTTTTTTGTTTTTACAAAATTGCTTGGAAAGCAATCTTGAAAGTTATTTTCTCTGTTAGAATTAAAAGTTTATTGTTTGTGTTTGTAGATCTTAATAAAATTGTATTATTACTAATATTTTTTGTTCTTTATGTAACAATAAATATATCGTATCGAGTTTAGATTAGTATCCGTGGAGGCCTGCCTACCTACTTTTTGAAATGCCCGACTTCATTTATTTACGTTATGCTAGCATTTTATTGCAGCCCAGGGGCCCAGAAACTGCTCAGATCTCTTTTTTTGCCCGAAATCGTATCCTGCGCTCAGAGGGGTTAATTCAGTTAATTTTTAGAACAATTATGAGAAATGCCAACATATCGTCAACTTAAAAGTAAAAGTCACTAACTATAATTTTTACAATTTATTGAAACACGAATTAATAGTAGCCATATGCTTGTAAATGTGAATCTTATACGAGGAGGCGATGACTAAGTGTTCTCCATTAAATCTCTAGAAAATTAGATTATATTTACTGGAAATCCTTCTTAAAGGCAGGTTTTCGTAATTATTAGATTTTAGTTAGTGACTTTACCTTTAAGCCGACGATCTCAGATTTTTCGCGAGACCTTCCAAACACCCGGCCGGCACCAATGGCCCCCCCTGGCTCGTGGGCCCGTGTGCGGCGCACACCTCGCACACCTGCTATTTACGCCACTTGTCGTGTCTCGCCGTTGGTTTCGCTAACTGCTCACCCGGCACAGACGGTTCGTATAATATGGGAATTCCAATCAAAGCAAATTACTTTTCACACTTTATTTTCCCTCGTCGGCAGTAGATTACAATACCTTCCAAATCAATACAAAACGCGACTCACACAAAAATCTGTCAACATGACATATATATATATATCAACATAACAACAAAACAAACAAATTTCCGACATCCTCCCACCTGAGGAAGGGTTTATACGTTTCTCACACAAGAAAAATAAAAAAATAGTACAATGACAAACATGACAAACTTAACCTACAAATATCTGGTTGGCGGTCTAGAAGCTCGACCGCTACGTGTATAGCGCACTCTTTCAGCGGGTACTCTGCTTTCATTCACTCCCGCACTATTATCACTTCCATGAACGGGTACTCTGCTTTCTGAGCCATAGAGAGCAGTTTTCTCTTCGTAACTATAAAGTCTTCAGGGCCACCTTTGAGAAACTCCTGATTAACCGTTAACACATCCTGCTTCGGAAACCATTCCCAGTACGGGAACCGCAAAATCATCACGTGCAGAATTTCCAGTATACTCCCACCCTCTCAAATCAAACTGACCTTCGGCCATCGCTAGGACTGATTCTCTAACAAAGTTATTCAAACTTGCCTGATCAGGTAAGCTGGTTACACAGTTATCCACATAAAAGCTTCGTGACAATTGTTCAATAGTTTCACGAGAATATGCAGAGCCTGGAAGTGCGCAATTATCTAAACATTTTGACAAATCAAACTCGATGGTCGCTCCCAACAAATAGGGACTGCAATTGACTCCGAACACCACACGTCTATGCTGGAATATTATTTCTTGACCATTCTTGTCAACCCAAATAAATTTCAAAAAATTGCGATCTCTCTCGTGCACACTAATCTGCAGGAAGGCTTTCTTTATGTCAGATACAACACCTATTTTGAATCGTCGAAATCTGAGTAACGATGTAGGTATCAGCTGTATGAGATGTAATCCCTTTTCTAGACATTGATTCAACGATGGTTTGCCTTTCTCTCGGGCAGATGCATCAAAAACAGGTCTAACTGCTGTCGTAGAACCTTCTTTCCACACAGGTCGATGTGGCAGAAAATGGCCTTCACCAATATTTGCGTTAGTTCTCTCAATGATCTTTAGCGATTCCCACTCCTTGAAAGCTTCATCATAACGCTCGAAAAGATCATCCTTCTCTAATTTACGCACAGTTGCTTCCATCCGTCTCTTTGCAACACCGTAATTCGTAGGCAATGGAGGATGACACTCTAACCACGGCAACCGTACTTGATATCTGCCCTCTGAATCCACGACTACTGTTTGCAGAAACAACTCCTTTGCCGCCAAAGCCGTCTCTTCCTTGGACTTCTTTTCCGTGGGCTCCTGTATACCCAACACATCTAACTGCCACAAGTCAGTAATTGATGGATTCGTAAATAAGGATAAAGCAGTCGTTACATCACTCGATCTTGTCGACTGTCCTGAAATTTTTCCCATTACCGTCCAACCAATGTAAGTCTCAATTGCGACTAGTCCACACTGCAACTTATGACGCCTCCCTGTATATAGCATTTCAGCTACATCTGCACCAAATAATAGCTCAATGGGACCATGATTATTTAAATCAGAAACATCAATTCTCAAATTTCTCAACTCTTGCACCCAGGGTCCAAACAACATTGGAGAAACATCCTTGCATATGTAAGGCTGACCCAAAACTTCAAAATTGTGTCTATATGTTCCATTGATCACAGTGATATCGTAGCAGTAGTGATTATTTACAATTTCGTCACCACCAAATAGACAATGGACAATTCTTTCGGCTCGCTTAGGCTTCAAACCGAGCGCCAGAGCGGTTGACTTCAAAATATAAGACCGTTGGGATCCAGTATCCACCAAGGCTCTTATACATCTAGAAGCACCTGAACCAGATCCTTTTACGGTGGCTCGTAAGGTTTGAAGAAAAACGTGCGTACTTGTATAATTGGCGAGAGCTTGATCTGTTCCTTTCGTCTCAACATTGCTCGTTTGTGTCATTTCACCATGCCGCTTATTCACATCTAAATTGGGACACATCAGCGGCACGTGTGGCTGTCCACAAATTATACACTTCATGCGATTCCGACACCGTCTAGACTGATGCCCAACCTTAAGACATCGGAAACATGCTTTTCTTTCCTTAATAATATTTTTCTTTTCATCAATGGTCATTTTTTGAGCTTTAAAACATGAGTCACTTCTATGAGATCCCATACAAAAAATGCATTCGGTATCAACATTAGTGTTAATCAAACCAGCAGCTGTTACCGGGAAAGGGGCTAGATTTTTCTGAGACTTTTTCCTGCCTAAATTTTCAGTTAATCCAAAACCCTCGTTTGCTAAACTGATTCTTTGTTCATTTTCAACTTCAGTTCTCAAAAAACTCATTAGATTGCTAAGTCTAATTTCAAGTGTATCTCCGTTTAAAGGCTGACACAAATCTCCACTACTGGCAGTACAGGAACTAAAAGGCGAGCGTTGCCAAATTCTCAGCAGATCTTGTGGCAGGCAAGATTCAATCAACGGAAATAACATGGCTGCATACTTATCTGATGTAATACCTAATGTCTCAAGAGCTCTCAACTGAGTTTCAATTTTGTCATAAAGCACTGAAATATCTAGCTTTTGATGGGCCATGGCATTATTTAAAACTAATTTAAGCAATTCCCGAACGTACACTTCTATTTGTAAATCTTCTCTCCCAAATCTAGCTTGCATGCAATCAATTATTTTTAAATAATTCTCCCGTACTACTGGAAAGCTTTCAACAAGTTGACGTGCCCTACTGCCAGGAGTGGTACCCTGAATCAGATATTCAATCTTGTCGCTGTCATCAATATCCGGGTCCTCATGAATTTTCCTGAATTGGGCCCAGAAAGCTAACCAGTCCCTTATGTTGCCATCAAAGCGTTTAAATTCGATCTGCGGCAGCTTAAATTTACGCTTACCTGTAGAAACTTCTTCAATTGGTTTTACCGAAGCACCCGTGTTAACGGTCAGCTTTACTTCAAGTACCTTTGTGCTCCTCAAACGTAACACCATGAACCTTTTAACATAGACATCACAGCTTTCTACCTCGGCAATGAGCTGTTCTTCCGTAGCACTTTCTAAAAGCCCCTCGTACACTTCCCTGTCACAGGCCTGCAACTCTTCAAATTTCAATTTTAAACATTCCCAGCAAACCTCGACATCGCTGAGCTCCAGACTCCCTGCCTTCAAAAGAGACTCCAATTCATTCGCAGCTTTCGTAAAACTGGATCTGAATACCCTCCTGTGCCTTTTCTTTGATTCGATGTCACCAGCCATTGCACAAACTTCGTTCGAAACCTCCTACGCTCCGTACAGCAAAACCGAACGCGGAAAAAAGTCTGTCAATTTTTTACCCAAAACGTCACCGATCGAATCAATATTAACAACAACTGCGGCTGCTTGATTGTGTCACAATTATTTCTTGGAAAATCAGTACAAAATCTTCGCCGAACATCCAGTCCTGTCACGGTCGCCAAATGTCGTGTCTCGCCGTTGGTTTCGCTAACTGCTCACCCGGCACAGACGGTTCGTATAATACGGGAATTCCAATCAAAGCAAATTACTTTTCACACTCTATTTTCCCTCGTCGGCAGTAGATTACAATACCTTCCAAATCAATACAAAACGCGACTCACACAAAAATCTGTCGACATGACATATATATATCAACATAACAACAAAACAAACAAATTTCCGACACCACTGTAGCTACTACTATTGTAGTACTACTACTACTGTACCATAAGTAGCTATTCAACAGCACTTATAAAATCGCTCAATAACCACAGTATTGTCTTAGTAGTCACATATCACGTGACCATACAACCTTATCATTTTCACAATTCATCACATTTGTGGTATTTTTATTAATGAATATGTTAACTACTCCTGAAAAAACCCAAGTTGACCAATTTGCAATTTACGTACTTCCGTCGAGCATTAGAACCGGTGCGTCCCTCTTGGCTCTTCTCTTGAAAGCTGATTTCCTCCTCTGTTTCTTCTTAGTGAAAGCGCTCGAAGAGTCAGAAAGGGACCTTTTGCGTCTCTCCAAGGGATCGTCGAAGCGGTGTGCATCTTTAACAAAAAAATATGAAAAACTATTATAACATAAGTGTATACATACGTTTGATCATGTGCTGCCAGACTAACGCATCGTCTTCTGTAACTCAATCAATTTAATCAGTTTGTTATAAGGAATTCTGCACTCACTTAGTAACTAAGAATTTGGAGGGGACTGTCAATTGAAATGAGTTGCATGGTATTTTATTTATATATTTTTTTAAATGAGATGTCCTTAAGTATCAGAGAGTATTTTTACAACGATATACGATGATTGCAATTTTACCAGTATCTACTAAAATCAGTACCGTTTTGACTTGTGTCAATCAGCGTGCCTGTTAGTTTAGATATCAGCCAATATAGACACTCCCACAAGCGGGAAGAAGAGGAGGATTTTGTCCTTAGTAGAAGGAAGTAAGTACGATAGTTTGAAAAGGCGTTTGAATATCGGTTTTATGTTGTACTTACGGAGGTTGCGTCCAATACGATCTGTCGAACTCTGGACGTATGGAAGGAAAGCGGTTGTAATTGGGACGTCCGGATGCTGATTGGTTGGGGTTAGGTGTCGGGAAATAGTTTTAATTATCGAGGTCTTCTAATAGTTGTTTTGGGATAGGATTTTGGTTAGGTGGTAGAATTCTTTTTGGATGTTTGTGGGGTGGATAACAGAAATTGCTCTTTTTACAAGGATGTTAATCAGGCCTTGTTTCTGAGCCGGGTGATGGTGGGAATAGGCATTGAGGTATCTATCTATGTGGGTGGGTTTCTTATACACGGTATGGTCATGGTTAGAATTGGTTTGTGAGCGACTTTTGCCCCACACAAGACAAGTGCAACCGAATGCAGGGGATGCTACACAATGTCATGAAGAACGTCACGACCGGCCAACCACAAGTACGCTCTCGGTAAGAGAGAGAAGGAAGCAAAATGAAGAAAGTCCCAAAAGAAGAAGCAAACGACGACAACAACACAGCTAACCTGTCACACGCAAATTTTTCAAACCGAATTCTCAAACAAACTACAAACTTTTCTGTGCGCTTGTGCGAAAATATTGTCCAAGTGCAGCTCCGGTTCAGTACGGAGAGGGCGTGGATTAATCCAGATCCTAGCTCAAGGTGTGACAAAATAATGAGGCCAGCAACCTAGTACTCAACGAAGGACATCCAACTCGGTTGCAGAGTAGCTGTAAGTAAACACTTGCGACACGGGAATGAAACGGAAAAATTGTAGATTCCCAAATTTATTCGAGAGTGTTCGATGGTAACAAGTCTGCATTTGTAGAATGTTCCCGCGGTAAAATGGGGAAAATAACTTAGTAAGACGTAGAAAATCCACAGTGATAATACCACCATACAAAAATGTATAAATAAAATATTCAATAAGGTAAAGCTGAAACGGCAATATACAAGAGACAAAGTAATCAAAAACAGGAGAGCCATCTATCGGAAACGTACAACACCAACCTTCTGAACAATGCCGCAAAAAATCACATAAAGCAACGCAAAAATACAACTAAACGAATGCCAATAATAAGAGGTACCCACTGATCTAATATTTTCGCCGACAATTTCCAAGCACCAGAGATAATACCCCACCACGTGTCGACGAACGACGCAGAATTCGACAGCTGGAAAATGTAAATCGAAATATTGTTCAATCAACTTCTACGATCTCTGACGAGTTTACGACAGCTTGAAGGCCTACTGAATACAATTCATGCACGACTGTTTTGGGAGAAACAATGTATTATTAAGGACTACATGCCCAAATTTTGATTTACCAGGTACAATATATTTTCAGTAGTGATATTATATTCTCTCTAAAATGTGTTTGCCTTTTCTACAGAACCTCAACGGTTAAATTAAGATGAATAGTAAAATATAAATCCAAATATTGTCCAACCAACTTCTACTGTCACTGAGTCAGTTATTTTGGATATATGTGTAGAAAGTATTATTGAACAACTCTTCGCACTTGCTTGCATAACCTACTGTAAGCTCGATATTTGTTTCTGTAAAGCGGTAGAATGTAGTAACATGGGCATCGCCTACTTCAACTGCTTTTATAATGAGCCTCTATAATATTCAATAATACGCTGCGGTTTAGTTGATGATTATTTATTTAGCTTCTCGCGTACCGGTTTTGGGTTTCCCAGTCTTCAGTGCAGAACTAAAAGGGACCCATTCGTTATATATTTTTCTTTTCTGTAAATTTTAGTAATATTGACGCTGTATTATTGATTTTTTTTTTCATTATTTAAGTTGTATTTTATATTAGAGTTGTCTATGATTATGGATAATTTCGTCTGTTGATTTTTTTTGTTTTCTATTTACGCATTCAAAGTTTGCCAAACCGTAACATTCTCTACCACCTATAAATTTTTAACTAGTTTTAAATTGACCACTATGAAGGTTGGAATGTAAGATCTCTACCGGTTCACTTTCCAGCAATTACAGATCTAATTATGCGGGAGGCGTTTCACATCTTAGCAGTTTCCGAGACCTGGTTTTACGCGGATACTGATGTGACGGTATTTCCGATCAGAAATTATGAATGCTTTTTTGTTGGGAGATCAACGGTTTGCGTAAACGGTAATAAGGTGGCGGTAGGGGCGTTGTCTTCTATATTAGGGACCAATTTAAATATAATATCTTGTTTCAAGAATCTACAAGTTTGTTTGAGCACTTTTGTATGTAGGTGACTAATTGCATCGCGCCATTGACAGTATGTGTATCGTATAGACCCGATTGGAACATAGGTGAATTTATTAGTGATTTTGAGGACATCGTTTCTCAGCTTCTACCAAGATCCGAGACTTTCTGTGCTTTGGGGACTTCAATATCGATCGCTTCGAAATTGCCGGACCGTACGATAAACGCTTCATCCCTACCATTGAGCAATTTAGTCTCGTGCAAATTATCAATGCTGCCACACGTGTCACTGCTACTTCCGCTACTGTGATTGATTATATTATTGTAAATATAGATGTGGAGGTATCAAATGTGGCCACTGTCCATGATATTTCTGATCACAGCCTGGTCTTTGTTATTTTGGATAATGATCCACCAATTGGACTGCCTAAATGATTTACAGATTTAATTTTTTTTACTTGGACTTTTTTCTGGTAGATCTTAATACTGTATCCTGGCACGTGTTGTTGCAGCTTGATGACATTGATAATAAAGCTATTTCTTTAATTTTCATCTGAGTGAAATTTTTAACCTTCATGCACCTTACCGAGGGTACGATTGCGCTAAAACTACCGCCCGTGGGTTACAGATAATATAAAGGTACTCATACGATTACGTGATGATGCATACTGAACGTATAGGCGGTCTAGGGATCTTGCTGATTTAAGTGATACAGCTTGTTGGTTGATTGTGATCATCATGGTCTCTGGGGTACCTACTTTCAAGAGGCTTGGGATTTCGGGGAGTGGGGTGCTAGTTGTTCCTCGGACGATTGGTGAATACATCTATTGATTTTTTTGTCAGCGCGAACCACAACACAAGTGATCTCGGCTTGATCATTTTATAACTCTATCAGATTACCAGGTGTTGCCGAAGAACTGACTTACTTTAGGCTCAGAAGCCGAGATTACTCGTGCCTTAAATAGCATTTAGACAGATGCAGTTAGATACCACGGCATCAGTAGGAAAATGTTGGTTCTTTTTGCCCTGTGATGGTTCCCTATATGTGTCATTTAATTAATTATTGTATTGAAAACTCCGTCTTTCCGTCGCAGTGGAGAGAAGCGGGTGGTTGTGCCTATACCAAAGACGAACCCTAAAGACTGAGAGATCTCAGGCCAATTAGTGTATTGCACGTGCTTTCGAAGGTCTTCAAGAAGAATATTGTGAAGATTGTGGTGCCACTTAAATGATTTTAAAGTGTTGCCGGAAAAGCAGTCGGGATTCCACAGGGGGCTTAGCTGCACTCTGGCGCTGCTGGACGTTACGGATGATATTATTCGAAGTATTGATGGTAAGTAAGCTCGTGACGGCGGCGCTGGTTCTGTTGAATTTTTGTAAAACCTTTGATAGGCCACATCATGGTACACTTCAATCGATACTCCATTACGTGGGTTTCTCCCAATCGGCTGTTGGTCTGTTCAGGAATTATTGGCTCAACCGTTGCCAGTTGGTGTCTCATGACGGCTTCATTCCGGATTTGCTCTGGTTTCTTCTGGTGTGTCACAAGGTTCGATCTTTGGGCTTATTTTGTATTCGATTTACAGCGTGGATTTGTGCAGTGTTCTGAAAAGCTGTAAAGATCATATGTATGCTGATGATACCCAGCTATATAATAAATTTACTTGTGATAGCATTTTCGTTGCGCAAAATGTTATAGATGCTCACATTAGTCGTCTACTGGAAGCTGCGGTAAAACACCTTACACTGAACGCTTCTAAGTCTACGGTCGTCGTTTTCGGAAGTGAACCTGCGGCTGCCCTCGTCCGCCAGTCGCTGAGGGTTAGTGTAGATAATGTTGGTTTGGATGTTGCCACTGAGGCGCGTAATCTCGGAGTTGGCGTGGACTCTCAACTGAGTTTCAGGAAACATGTTGACTCGCTCTTGCGTCGTGCTTGTGTGCGCCTGTGTGTGCATGGTAGGGGTGCGGTTTTTTTTGTGCAGTTCCTAGGCCACAATTGGTCCATCGCCAACCAGAGGTATTCCACTGGTTGCCGGGCTCCACGGTTTTTCGTCTCTTCCGAGACGCTGCGGACGAATTTTCGGCTGGTCCTGGGTGTGAACCTCGGACCACCTAGTTAGTAGGCCAACGCTCTACCACCAGAGTCATTCGCCCCGCTTGCGTCGTGCTTATTCAATGCTTAAACTATTACATATATACTAATAGAACCCTACTCAATCAGAATCTAAAAACTCAGTTTTTGATACTCTGGTTTTATCGATCTTTAATTACGGTGATGCATTGTATAGCCCATGTCTGGGTAGTACTTATGCAGCTAAGACTTAGCGTGTCCAGAATTCTTGCCTCCAAATACATATATGGAATCAAAAGACGTGATCGGAGCTCTCATGCACTTAGCTGGTTGGTTGGTTGAACATGTCGAGGCGTCCAGTTCTGCATGCGGCATGTTTGTATCACAAAGTTGTTCTTTGTAGGACTCCTCCATACCTTTTCATTTGTTTCCGGACGAATGTCCATAACATTAATGTTAGGCATAGACATACAGTTACCACACCAGTGCATTGTCTCCAGGTTTTTAGGAGGTCGTTCTCTTACTGCATGCCTAACATTTATAACAGTATTGCTGGGACTATTAAGCTGGAGGGTGAGCGTGGCTTTAAGATCAAATTCAAGTTTGAATTGCATTAAGAACCAACTGCCGTGTAGTGGGAGAGAGTCTGTAGGTTGTGATATTATTTTTCGTGTGTTCTATTTTTAAGTGCGATATCATTTTCAAACGCCTTTTTGCGAATATTTTTGTTAAGATTGCTTTGTTGGGGCCAATGAAAAACAATGACATCCATGCGATGCATTGACTAGGTTGCCTTTTACGGAGATGGTATTCCCCACTAATGAAAGTTTTTATGAGTATTTAGAAAATGTTTGGTGATATAGGACGTAAAATACCCATGAAACAAATGGTAAAGGCAATATTGTCTTGCAAATTTTTTTTTTTCTAAATCGCTATTTCGAACCTATACAAAGGGCACTCGAGAGACAATATTACATCATACAGAACATAAGCAAAGATTGATAACCTTCTAATAAATAACAAACACATATACGACAAAGCAAGGAAGAGCGGCATCTACGGGGTTAGCCAAAATTTCCGGAACACCTAAATAAATCTCCAACCGTAAGATATTTAAAAAATTCTTCAAACAAAAGTTTCTTGACTTTAAGGTGGGGTTTAAATTGATCGCAAAAAGGCTAAAACATAGTCGCCAATATTCCTTAGAATCCGTCCTTAGACTGGACAGAACTAATCCCGATACCTTAATAGTCAGTTGTAAAAGATTATTAAAATACGACAATTTCAACTATTTTTAACAGCGTATTACGTCGCTGTTCTTGCGAATGGAGACGAGGTGGTTGTATCGTTCAATAGTCCGAGACGCATTTATTCTATTCCGATTTCATGTTTGATTGAAATTAGTGCCCAGAAATTGAGATTCTTAAGAAAATAAAAACGCTTGTTTCCGGGCGGCCATCTGTTGAACAGTACGGGTAACACGTTGATTAGTTCAGCTACTTTCCGTTTCTTGTCCGAGCGTTGTATCGATACATTGGATAACATATTTTAATACATATTTACAAATAAGTATTGTAACAAAGCGCAGTGTGCAATATAACCCAGGTACTTTCATGTAATTGTGTATGTCGGTTGAAGAAAGAAATTGCACTTTTTTAAACTCTCGTCTTTCCAAATTTTTTTCTACTAAACCGCTTGCCCAAAAAAATCAAGCTTACACAGAGTATAACTCAAGATCTTGTCTACCGATTGGATTTCGTATTTTACTAATTTTCTTTGCAATAAAGATTATAAACAAGATTTTTATGAAGGCGGATATCTCAGGAACGAGAATTAGCACGATAACGAGGCAGGAACGAAAACAATCGCAAAATTTTGTTTAATTAGGCTATTGAAATAGAAACACATTTCAGATGTTCGTTAATTTTATAAAGCGACATAAATATGCAATATAATTTTGGTACAGCGCGCAAGTACGTCATGGCGTTCAACACAGTCGTCAACGGATTGGGAAGTCGCGGCCAAGTCACCAGACCAGGCCCGTACTTAGAATTACAACAAACATCGTATATATTAAATTCATGTAACCAGCATTGAAATTGAATGTTAGAAAGGTGGGCTCTTTGTTTAATGAAAGAATAGATAGCAAGTGTACAGCGAAGAGCTGTACGCATGTTTTTTTTTTTGTTTAACGTCTTTTGAATCAACAGCAGCAAATAAATATTATCAGGTAGCATAAACAAATAAAATACCAAAGCCAAATATTTTTTGTCAGGCCCCAATCATATGATTTTGGGTAAAATCAAGATAACATAAATACATAAATATTCATTGAATAAACTTTTTTGAGTAACTGCGTTACAAGCGTACGTGGTACGTGTTTTGCAAGTATTGGGCAAGAATGGTGAAGTACCTGCGTTGCCCTGCTACCGTTCGGTTCAAAGATATCCGCGTCCATAAAAAGTTCGCTTACAGACTTTATTACAAAAGAAATAAAAGAAGAAAATAAAAACACCAATCTATAGAAGAGATTCTAACTGTAACATGTACAAAAGCTAAATTTTTTTTGGTATGTGGTTTAAGTGAAAAATAAATCAAAAATTAGATAATTATTATAAAACCGAAAAAATCGGATACCTTTTTTTACTACTCTCGTGCTCGTGGCTAAACCGATACGGAGAAAATTTTGATAGTCACTCCTGTTATATAAAATGATTCAGGAGTATAACGCACTTTATTTAAATTTTTGTTGTTCAGCCGTTTCAGAGTTACTAGTCTTCAAACATCGGGCTCAATACTTTTGCAACCAATAGTAGTCAAAATGAACGAGTATAATAGGACCAAGGTCGATTCGGAAAATAAAGAAACGACGGAGTTTGTTTCACAGAAGCAGACTTAATTTAATGATTATTTAAATTTACTGACAAACTTACGCAAAAAATATTTGTTTTATATGCTGAGATAAACTTTTAGGTACTGTTCATGGTTATTGTTGATATTTTTATAAATCCTACTATTACTTTTGTCAGTAAACGGCTTATTGATTAATTATAATTTAATTATAAATATTATAATGTAATATAAATTGTTTGTTTACTATACTTTGTTTTCTATACAACTGTTTCTATATAAGTCCATCACATTGTATTGTTTCTGAACAATATTTTGTCTGTTTTGTCATAAACCTACAATCCTGTATGAGTAAAATACCAAATTGTATCAATTGTATCAAACATTTTATTGCCTTACCTGGCTCGACCCCATACGCAAAAAAGGGCCGCCTCGGCGATCAAGCGGTCACGTCACAGACCACGTAAAATCGTCAGCTTCCCCAAATATATATATAAAATTGCATTGAAACGCCATCTGTTGGCAAGAGGCTCTGCATGCCGTATAGTTGGTTGCCTAATATTTATAATTATGCCTATTTACTATTTCGAACCCCATCTTAAGCAAGCTATCGTTTTTACTTTATCATACGCAGTATGTAAAGTATTGTAATCATGCCAAAAAAAAAAATTGAGATTTTAGCGGAAATAGGTCTTTATGGGTCCCCTGAACATTTTTGACCAAGGTACAAAAAAATGTCTGTATGTGTGTGTGTGTGTGTGTGTGTGTGTGTGTGTGCGTGTGTAAACGATTTTTGTGACGACGATTCCGGAGAAACTACTAAAGGTATCGGGACGAAAGTTTATATTTAGAAGTTTTATGACCAAACTTAGAGCTGAAAAGCTTTTGGTTCAAAATGGTCGAAAGGAACTGGTAGTTTATTCTAAACCTTTTTCAATGATTTTGCAAATGAGCCGCCATTTCTGTAATTTCGACAAAATAGTTAAATAATAAATTAAAGCAGAGGAACTTTTGAATAATTTATGCCTATGACTTTTTTTGGTAAAATTAATAGTTTAGCTTTTTAGTTTATTCTAAACATTTTTCAAGGATTTTGGAAATGAGCCGCCATTTCTGTAATTTCGACAAAATAGTTCATTAATAAATTAAAGTAGAGGAAATTTTGAATAATTTATGCCTATAACATTTTTTGGTAAAATTAATAGTTTACCTTCAAGAGCAAATTCTATTTGATCGAGATCGGTCGCATCTGCATTGAAATGAAAGTACATAGTAGCCTGGATTTGACAAATATTTTTTTGTGCTGTCACCAGCGCAGCGGTTAGAAATATCAAGATACGACACTTGCGGCGGCACATTTGATGTCGGTGTTCCAAGTTTTACGAAACTAGCAGGCGCGACAGCCGTGATTTGAAAAAGTCCGGTAGATGGCGCCACTGCAAAAGAGGCAAATTTATTACTTCAAACTGACACGGACACTGTCACATTGACAGAAAAATGTAAACTGTCACTCTGACAGGAAAGTGTCACACTCGAAAACAGCTGATTTCATCAGAGGTTGGAGAACCGCTATGGAACGTTGCCGCTCTAGTGCGCCAATGACAAAATACAAAATTCAAATAAAATAAGATCACCAATTTGATTGTTTGTCGATGAGAAATAACAACCCGTTGTTATATCTAATTGTAAAAATGATAAATTGAGAAAATTGTAAATAAAGTATAGCGATGAGTGTAGTTATATTTCAGTATGTTGGTACGGATGTGACATCTACAGTGTCATGAACGAACATAAATCTGTCAGAATTTGAATTATCTTTTTAAACTTGACGTTTCGTAGAAGCGGTATCAACCTAACATTTCCTATACAGAAATATAACCATTTTAGATTTTTTTTTAGAATACGTATTTCTCAAAAAGCAACACAAAAACGTTGATGTCACTCCTGCCGAAAACTACATAGCGCAACTCGCTCACATGCGACGGCGATGCTCCGGCGATCGGTGACGCGCGGTCACGCTCCGCATCACCGCTCGTCGCTCTATTCCGTACTTTCGGCCCTTGTGAGATAAGTAACTATTATTCTGATGTCAGTAGGTAGTGTCAAATGCTGATGCTTTGACAATACCTGCTATTGATACTATTGACTATTAAAATATCTGTCAAATCCTGGCTAACTAGTTTAATTTTAATGAAGACACGATTTATCTCAATCAAATAGATTATCATGCAGCTAAACTATTAATTTTATATTTTGTATGATAAAGTCATGTGCCTGGCCACATCAGATTTTTTATAATAAAATGAACACACTGTATATTAATAGTTATTTGACGAACAAGTATATTAAAAAGAAACGATTAATGATCGAGACTGTTAATTGTCGAGATCATGCCGTTGTTTATTTATCCTGTCTGAGGGCTTCATTCCATCAGTGAAATTTTCACCCGCGTTTTAGCAAATTGTTGAAATGCAAGAGCCTTCTGGCTGTGTGCCCCTTACGTTTGCCTTTGAAGTTACATGCGATTGATCCCTGTGTTCTTGGCGGGAGTTGGCTATTATTACAACCACTCTGTAAGTGTTTTTTGTTTTTTAAGCTGTTTCGATTGTTCTTGGTCATTAGCTGTGTATAACATCCTTTAATGTCCATTTTAGTGATTGCCTGATGAAGACGGAATTAAAGCCGCCGAAACGTAGCAAACAAGCAAAGGTTGTTCCATTTGGCTGGTCTTTCCCCACAAAAATCTCCTTATTTTGGAGATCATTAATCACCGTTTAATATCCGAGTTGGCTAAAAAAAATTTTCGTCGGTCGTCTTCTTCTGGCGTCGTCTACATAGATTTCTCTCCGCCGATGTTTTTTTAGGTTGTATGACAATTTATGTAATTTGACAAATTTGACTCTGTCAGTTCTGGCGGAATGTTTTGATTGGAAGGTTTCATTTTACATATGTTCGATTGGCTATAACAAATCGTGCATTAATAGAAATCGTACATTTATAGCGCTGATTTCCTATTCACTAAACTGACTAATAAATAAACGATCGACGGAAAAACTATATTTAAACGAGAGGTTGTTGAAACTTAAAAAACTTTTATTTGAAACACTTTTGGAAAATTATTTAAGTGTTCCGGTAGTTTGTACTATGTTCGGTTAATAGCTTAAAAATTTTAAAATGTAATGATATATAGGGTGTTCTATTAAAAAAGGAAATGTTGCATAATTTCTTAATAAAACGATAAACTGATTTATTGAAAATATATTTGAACGATAGCTTGTATAAAGCCAAAAAACATTTGTTTGAACAATTTTTTTAAATTTTTGCAGTTATTTAGGACAGGCTAAGCCTGTATAATAAGTTCATTGCATACGTATCTATGACTATATAATGTCCATCATGATTCACGCCAATGATTATAATGACACTAGCGTTGTATAATAATGGCAGTTTGTTCAAATAATGACATTTATTCATTATTCGATATTCATTATTTGAACGAACTGGCATCATTATACAACGTTAGTGTCAAGGTCTGTCAAAACCTACGTGGATAACAGTTATGTAACAGTTTTGCCTCACTCGCTTGTTTACACGCTCGCCTACGGCTCGTATATAAACTTCATGCTCGCGATTTATATCCTTAGTTGTGAGCTCGTCAAATAATATACTATTATTTGTCATGGTGTCATTTTCAAAGTCACTACGGACTGTCAGACGCTTTAAAAGCCGCTAAATAGAAGCGCAATTTTGTTCATCGAGTAAGCCAAGATTTTGATTTTGTAATTAAACATACAACTGCAAAATAAAGAGACACTTGATAATTAATATGTCTTTTCCATTCATATGGGTAAAAAAATTAAAACGAATGTATTAATTCTATACAAAGTACCATATCTAAATCATCAGCGCTGATTCACTCTCACTGCTAGCTGATTTTGGATATGTTTCGATTATTATAGTTATATTAGTAATACCTACTTCAAAACCTGTAATTGTAAATCAAATATGTGAGCTTAATGAAGCTATGAAGAAAGTGAATTGATAACTGCATGCCTGACGGTTGGCGGCCCATATGACAAAATAACCAGGAAGTAATGATGAAACAAAAAAATCTGATGTGGCCAGGCACATGACTTTATCATACAAAATATAAAATTAACAGTTTAGCTGCACGAGAATCTATTTGACTGAGATAAATCGTGTCTGCATTAAAATTAAGCTAGTTAGCCAGGATTTGACAGATATTTTGATAGTCAATAGTATCAATAGAAGGTATTGTCAAAGCATCAGCATTTGACACTACCTACTGTCATCAGAATAATAGTTGTTTATCTCACAAGTGCCGAAAGTACGGAATAGCGCGACGAGCGGTGATGCGGCGCGTCACCGATGGCGGAGCGTCGCCGTCGCATGTGAGCGGGTCATGTAGTTTTCGGCAGGAGTGACATCAACGTTTTCTGTGTTGCTTATTGAGAAATAGGTATTTAAAAAAAATCAAAAATGGTTATTTTTCTGAATAGGAAATGTTAGGTTTATACCACTTCTACGAAACGTCAAGTTTAAAAAGTTAATTCAAATTCTGACAGATTTATATTCATACATACAGTGTCATGAACACTGTAGATTTCACATCCGTACCAACATACTAAAATATAACTACACTCATCGCTATACATTATTTACTTTCTCAATTTATCACTTTTACAATTAGATATAACAACGGGTTGATATATCTTATCAACAAACAATCAAATTGGTGATCTTATTTTATTTGAATTTTGTATTTTGTGCTTTGCCGCACTAGAGCAGCAACGTTCCATAGCGGTTCTCCAACCTCTGATGAAATCAGCTGTTTTCAAGTGTGACAGCCATAGACATTTCTGTGGTGACAGCACAAAAAAAAATATTTGTCAAAATTCTGGCTACTATGTATTTTCATATCAGTGCAGATGCGACCGATCTCGATCGAATAGAATTTGCTCTTGCAGCTAAACTATTAATTTTACCAAAAAATGTCATAGGCATAAATTATTCAAAATTTCCTCTACTTTAATTTATCATTTAACTATTTTGACGAAATTACAGAAATCGCGGATCATTTGCAAAATCCTTGAAAAAGGCTTGGAATAAACTACCAGTTCCTTTGGACCCTTTTGAACCAAAAGCTTTTCAGCTCTAAGTTAGGTCATGAAACTTCTAAATATGAACTTTCGTCCCGATACCTTTAGTAGTTTCTCCGGAATCGTCGTCACAAAAATCGTTTACACACACACACACACACACACACACACACACACACACACACACACACACACACACACACACACACACACACACACACACACACACACACACACACACACACACACACACACACACACACACACACACACACACACACACACACACACACACACACACACACACACACACACACACACAGACATTTTTTTGTACCTTGGTCAAAAATGTTCAGGGGACCCAAAAAGACCTATTTCCCCTAAAAACTCAATTTTTTTGGCACGAATACAATACTTTATTATACTGCGTATGATAAAGTAAAAATTCTGCGACAGGATATTTTTACTTTATCATACGCAGTATGGTAAAGTATTGTAATCGTGCCGAAAAAAATGGGATTTTAGCGGAAATCGGTCTTTTTGGGTCCCTTGAACATTTTTGACCAAGGTACAAAAAAATGTCTGTGTGTGTGTGTGTGTATGTCTGTGTGTATGTGTGTACCCGATTTTTGTGACGACGATTCCGATGAAACTACCAAAGGTATCGGGACGAAAGTTCATATCTAGAAGTTTCATGACCAAACTTAGAGCTGAAAAGCTTTTGGTTCAAAAGGGTCCAAAGGAACGGGCTATTTTCTCTTAGCATTTTTCAACGATTTTGCGAATGAGCCGTCATTTCTGTAATTTCGTCAAAATAGATAAATAAAAATTAAAGTAGAGGAAATTTTCTATAATTTATGTCTATTAAATTTTTTGGTAAAATTAATAGTTTAGCTGCAGGAGCAAATTCTATTTGATCGAAATCGTGTCTGCATTAATAGTAGGTAGCCAGGATATTTTGAAACTTTTGACAGTATTCAGAATGTCAGCGGTTGCGAAACGTCAATTCAACACACAAATGCATGGAGGATGCGATGACGAGGAGAAACACGCGCGCACGTACGCTATGTGAAACAATATTGAAACATCTTGGTGTCATACACAAAGTCAATGTGTATTTCGAGTGCGGATAGCAATGTTGTCATGCATTTTTCAAGGATTTTGCAAATGACAGTAGGTAGTGTCAAAGGCTGATTTTTGGACAATACCTACCGTCAATATCTGTCAAATCTTCGTTAATTCGTTTTATTTTAATGCAAACACGATCGATCTCGATCAAATAGAATCTCATGCATCTAAACTATTAATTTTATATATTGTATGATAAAATCATGTGCCTGGCCACATCAGATTTTTTTAATACGTTCTTATTATAAATGGAACAAATATTTTAGTTGTTATTTTGTTTATAAACTATACATATTTTACAAACGTAGCAATTTCATTCAACTTTCATGA